>NDGM011037737.1:0-11471 GCA_002564305.1 Octomys mimax | reverse complement strand
TTGTATTTTTAGGGAAGGGCCTACAGGGTGTTCAGGGTCTCACTACTAGATTGGACTCATAGTTATCCGCCTGTTTATAGCCTCCCAAGAGCTGGGATTATAGGCGCTCACCACCATGCCCAGGCTCAATCTCTGTCATTGCAGGCCGGGGGATCAAACCCCTGTCCCCTGCACCTGCTTGCAGGCACTTTAATCCTCTGAGCTATTTGACTGGCCTTACTGTACAGGTTTTAATTCCATTCATGAGAAAGCAGTTTCTTGCCTCAATCTCTTCTAATCATATCACGAGCTACATCTGCATTTTGGAAAGGACACGTTCCAACCATAGCAGGTAACAAGGAAGGAAGAGGTCGTGTACTTGGCCTTCAGAATTCCTCTTCCATCCTCTTGGAGACTCTTAGTTGTATTGCTGCTAGAGAATAAGAAGCTAAGAAGGATCCTTTGTTGAAGCCAGCTCCATCTACCATACAATAAAAGTCATAGATTATGTCACTTGTCCAACAGAAATTCATTTTCTCACAGCTCTGGAAGTCAAAGAGTGCAGTTTTAAGATATAAAGCAATTCCTATGGAAAGTCTCTTTCTGGCTTTCACATGGCCACCTCCAGTCACTCTGTTCACATATGACAGAAAAAGAGCATAGTGCCTGCTACCTCTTTGCACAAGCGTCCTTCCTAATAGCACTGAGGAAGCTCCTCCCTCATGACTTCCTTGGAACTGGGTTGTCTCCCAGTGAGCCTATTGCCACATATTATCTCATCATGTGAAACAGACTTCAATCCATAGCAGCCCTGAATTAAGAAAAAAGATGTCCATTTAGTGATGCCACCACTGATCGTTACATGACTTCCTATCACTGTATCAGTATGAAATTTTGTAGGCTAAAGTGTGAAATGACAATGAAAATGCCTGATTGCCTGCTTACTACAGGATGTCAGAGTAGCTTGATTTGCTCAATCAGTCTGTAGGGGAATAGCTAAAGTGGGCACTTCACATTTCTCTCAGACTTTTAAAAAGTGATTGACTTCTCTGAAGAACTGTTTGAATTTCTCCATTCAATCAAGATGGTTAATTCAGCAGCAAACAGGGTGTGAATATATCTGGATTCTGATATTTGACCCTTAACATCTGCTACCAGCTCAATCTACAAATTGGTTTTCCACTTCTGTAATTATACAAGCATCTCTTGCCTTTATCATCTCCTCAGATGATTTACAAGGTTCTTGTCAATGTTGGAGGCAGATTATTCCTAGCTGATTCCTACCAGGAACACTTAGTAACATATAGGCAAACCATACTGTTTCTTTTGGGACAATGTCTATGTTGTGGAGTTTTACATCTAAATAAATTCTGAAGTGCCTGCATACAAAATAAGCTACAAAAAGCTGCATATTATGGAATTGTAAATTCTTTATAGAAGAAACCGTGACTTTATTTTTATCCTCTAGAAGGTTTAAATCATAGACGTAGGCCTACATTTATGAAGTAGCTTATATTTACCTACTGAGCAACCTCAAGGGAACCTACTGAATGGTTTGAGCTCATGTTCTCACTGCTAAAGCATTGTAATGTACCTATATTACAGTCTTATCCATGTGAAATCTAACAGTTGGTATGTGCCCTGTATTACACTATTACTTTTCATAACAAACCAGCTACTGGTTTTATTGTTGCACCATGGATGTTCTCACATTGTGCTTGTCACTGGTAGGTCCATGCACTGCAACATTCAAAAGTCTAGAACACTGTGAGGCATTACAGACTGACACCTAAGTTAGGATTTTTGTGAAAGTTGGAAGTCTGTGATCAGAATTGACGAAACTAGTATTTTAGCTCAGAGAGATCATTTAAACTTTCTCAATGTAATCTTTTCTTTCTAGATTAAGCATTTCTTACATACAAAATTTTCTTTCATAGGACAGAAAGTTAAATATAATAGTCTTTTTGTGGGATATGCTTTCATTTTTGTATAGAGAATTTTCTTTAAAGTGATGGCCTCATAACATAGTCCTCATATATTAACAATGGAGCACATTTAGTGTTACATAGATCATCTTACTTCATTAATGTTTCTTTGGAAGCAGAAAATATATATGTATGGTGTGTGTGTGTAGCTTACATTTCCATTGTAGCTACATTTCCATTGTAGCTGCCATACAGTTAATAATTGTCCTAGGGGCAGGGGAGATAGCTCAATAGAATAGGTGCTTGCCTGGCAAGAACAAGATCCTGAGTTCAAACCCCAGTTCTGAAAAAAAAAGAATTGTTCTTGTTTGGAATATAGCTCAGTGAGTGGCATAAGTGCCTGCTTGACATGCACGATGTACTGAGTGCAATCTCCAGCACTGCAATCAATCAATAAATCGCAAAAATTGCTCTAGAGGACGGGAATCATGGGTATTTAAGATTATCACACTGTTAAATTAACACAAAGAAACCTAGAAACCCTTTTAGATTTACATGCATTTGATCTTTTGTAATAGTCACTTCATTGTCTTTACTCACAGCTAATGTTTTTTGGCTCTTAGGTACAAGTTTAGCCTCTACTGAATCTGTGTTCTCACTGAAATACTTAAACCTTTTTCAAGTTAATTCTAAGATTTTTAACATTGTCACCTTACACTCATGAAGTAATTTTGACTTATAAATACTGATACTCAACCTTTAATTTTTTCTTGGAACTTGAGTGTCAGCTCATGCTGTTATTTGTTTGACAAATGCCTTTTTACTATTCTCGAAGGCTTGAGGTTCTGCTGGTGATTCAATTCTGGTTGAGGCTCTGACTTCTCACGTGTGTTTAGATAACTTGATAAATTATTTTTGTCTTCTTTAAGTGGCCCTCTTATCTATTGTTCAACCTACTTGACTCCCAACCTGCACACTGTATTTTAATTGACCTGACCTCTTCATCCTGCTCTAGCCTTCAATGTTGTTTATGTCGTCATGGCGATGTCAGAGCATGGTGATTTCTAGACCTTGACAATCAGCTCTGTATTCCTGAAGTTGACATGCTTTCTTTTATACATCCATAAATTTAGGTAAAAATGTGGGTTATATGTTTCATTCTGAAAGTATTTTCAATAGATATTTCAGATACAAGTTTCAGAATAAGAAATCTAGTAGAATGAACTGAAGGAAAGTTGTAGTGTACCTTAGCTTAGAACATGGCAAAGGGAAACACGCTTTGCTAACATCAGCTTGGAGAATCAAGACCGCTCTGCACTTGAATTCGTGACTGCACTTGAGGATGACCCATCATGAGAACCTGACTCCAAGTCCTTTTCCAAAACTAAACCCTTGTATTCAATGGCAGACAATGAAGCACGGGGACTTAAATTCCTAGGTTGGTGAGTGAGGTGGGTAATTAGTAGGTGAGAGGATACATGAGCTAAGAATTAGAGCATCAAGTAGTAGCAAGCAGAGCAACCTACTTTTTGACCCATTTTTCTTACTTTAACTCTTAATCATTCCTCATTCTCACTTTAAAGTGAGGAGGTGATTTATAAGATACTTACTTCCTGACACATGATGTGAAGCTGGACTTAGCTTTCTTCTCAGTACTTTCATTTTCCTCTGAAACTTTTCCCCAAAAGCTCTCAGAACCAACAATTGAATATTTTAAAAATAAGTGAATATACATCTATGAATTATTTTGAAACAAATGGAAGAGGATTTTCCATTTATAAGTTTATTTTTACTCCAAAAGTTTTATTTAGAATGATGTTTTTATTTTATCATATTACAACTATTCTGATATGGTATCAACCATACCAGACAGAGCTCCTCCAATCTGTGTGTGTGTGTGTGTGTGTGTGTGTTACCAAGTATCAATTTCAGGTCTCATAATTGCTATGTACATGATTATTGGGTATAATTTGATTAAAACTGAACTTATGATATCAAGGTCATGTCTAAAGACTTGATGTACATTAGAGTGTAGCAGACTGTGCCATGTGCTACTGCTGTTTATCTATCTTAGATTCAGGGCATCTTCAACTTTTTCAGTAGCTCTTTGCAAAATAGTTTAAAAATGTCTTATAAAGCTTATTCTGTCCTTTCAATATCCTCTTTCATAAGAATAGTTACCTATCTTTCTTTATTTCTCATGAATGTCTAACCTGAGCAAGTCACTATAAAATCATCATAGCAAGTACTGTGTATTCTACACCTTGCTGAGAAATAGTAGATTTGTATGGAGAAGTCCTTTCTTATCTGTGATTTTGCCTTCTGTAATTTCAGTTACCAACAGTCAATCTCAGCCTGAAGTTCAGAAGGTCAACCTGTTAAGAAACAGGCCTAAGAGTAGAGTATCCTTTCTGAAGATTTATAACATGTAGGTATGAGTGAGAGGAATGAACAAAAGGCCATACAGACAGAGAATACATTTGGTTAAAGAAAAAGTGTTCTACTGGGGAACAGATCAAAAAGAAAATGAGGGCTGGGGATATAGCTCAGTGGTATAAGGACCTGCCTGGCAAAGGCAAGGTCTTGAGTTCTATACAAGGAACCACACACACACACACACACACACACACACACGAAAATGAGAAAGAACTGCATAATTTAAATAGGATCAGACAGTGGAAGGTATTGAAGCCCATTTATAAATCTGGAATAGATAGAAAGACAGACAGCAGACAGATGTATATAGATAGATAGATGCTGACAATTCTTGGGCCATCAATTGATGCAGGAAAATAAAAATTGCCATGACCGGGGTATCTATCCTATTGCACATTTGGCTTATTGATATATATGCTATTATATAACATATAAGTTATCACTTTCTCTTTTATGTAAAATTTGAAGTGAGTTTGCAAAGATAAACAGCAGGAAGTTGAATGCTTAGGATTGAGCAATAGCTTGCTGCATCTTGATTTTTAGCTAGATTCTTTTCTCTGAGCTGTATGAATTATTTGAATCACTAATATTGAAGAGCACATGGTGCAATAGATGTGCAAAGTCAGAGTTACATTTTGAAACTATCATTCAGGGAAATTACTGCTTTTTATTTATTTGTTCACTTTTAAATTTTTTGTTGCCATGATGCTATAGCTGTGGGTTGTTATCCAGAGCATTTTACCCTGGCTTTCAGAATGTCTGGCATCTGGAATTCTGTAAACTCAAGACATAAAGGTTATGAAGTTTCTTGTGCTGGACATCATAAAATGATCCAGTTGCTGCCAG
The DNA here is from genome assembly GCA_002564305.1 of Octomys mimax. Lineage (NCBI taxonomy): Eukaryota > Metazoa > Chordata > Mammalia > Rodentia > Octodontidae > Octomys > Octomys mimax. The sequence goes on along the minus strand of NDGM011037737.1, from coordinate 6,285 downwards.
CACAGTAGATGTTATCAAACTGCTAAGAAGAACCTAGAACAAGAACGGCATACAGTGTGTGTGAGTGAAAGGTGCGTGTGGTCCTGGACGTGCTCATCACAGTGAACACCGAATGTTCCAATTTTGCTTTGGGAACTTTCTGACCATTGCCGACACACATCTCTACGCTTTCATTAATTTCCTAGAAAAATCTCTCTATTACTTATAAATACAAACTTATTTAAAAATACTATGGAATTTTTGACCTAGAAAGAACGTCACAGAACCACATCCCATTCGGTCATTTTCAGAAGCGGAACTAATTGTCTTATTGGTGACCGCCATGATGGAAGAGGACAGGAAACCTTCTTAATGTAGAACTTCTTAATAAAAATATTATCCTGTGCCACTTAAAAGGCTTAATGTCCGTTGCCTTCCTTGCTCCCTCTCATTCTCTCTTCTTTTTACTATGGAAAGTTTAAAGTTTATTATTCTTTCAACTCCTTTTGAAACATATTAAGCCTCTGTCACTCTTAGCTATACAATTTCAACAATCTCATAATTCAATTAATAAATGTTCTATATCGCATTATGTCCCACAAAACTTTGAAAATTTTTATCTTATAACATTAAGGTGAAACCAAGGAATATCTTCAACCTCATATGAAATACATATGGTGAACTATCTGTAAGTCAGGTGATATTTGTCATTGGACATATATGCCACATATTCCCCAAATAAAATATTAATTTATAGCAGCAGAATAAATATTTATATTACTGACTCTGAACAGCAAAACAGCTTAATTTATACCTTATATATTTGGGATAGAAAAAAAATAACTGTATGTATATAATGTATGTATGCATATGCATCTGTAGTTTGACCTAGATGACCATCAGAAATGATTACAATTCATACTATTTGGACAGATAGAAATGAATTTCTATAAAATGTTTCAGAGCTTTACAGTATATAGTCATACCATCATACATGTTCTATTCTTTTTCTTTCCTTTTTAAAAATGTATTTAGTACAGGGTCTACAGGGCCTCACTATGCAGATTGAACTCAGTGATCCTCCTGTTTTCAGCCTCCCAAGATTTGGTATTATAGGCATATGCCACCACGTCCAGTCTCAGTCACCCTTTCAGTGTACCCAAGGGCAGAGCTAGTGGGGCATGCAGGGGATCAAAGACCCGTGCATCTGCCAAAGCAGGTGCTTTACTCTGCTGAGTTATCTGACTGACTCCATTCCTTTTCAAGTTGATAGCTTCTTATTCTTTTTTTTTTCTTGGTGGAACCGGGGATTGAACTCAGCCCCTTGTGCTTGCCAGGGAAGCACTTATTCCACTGAGCCATCTCCCATTTTAATAGAGTGCTATAAATTTTCTCCAATTTCATATGTGTAGTGGTTGATACATTGTATCAACTTGAGAAGTTAAAAAAGTTTAACTAAATGGGCTCAGCAACTCCATACTCCAGGGCCTGGAGGACCCATCCTAGAATGACTCATCACATACAGGATATAAATAATGTTTTTGGTTTCTGTTGTTTTGTTTTTATGGTACTGGATATCAAACTCAGTACTTTGTGCTTTCCAGGTAGGCACTTATGCCACTGAGCCATTTCCCCAGCCCTACTTATAAGACATAAAATAGAACTGAGGAACGATGACGCACTTCCTTTCTTCTGAGGAGCTCTCATCTTCCCAGTCAGCTTGGACATTGTTTCCAGGCTTCCAGCACAAACTGTTCTGCTTCCTTCCTGGATCCTTCAGCTTCCAGTGTAGTAGACTCATCACCTTTCTGTCACAGACCCATCAGCCTCCTGACACAGACCTTTATGGAGTACTGCACCTAGCCCCAGATCTTAAACTGAATCCTTTAGTCTCCAACATGCAGACACCCTCTGCACACTTCCTCATTCGACTCTGTGGCTGACTATCATAAGCTCATCTTATAATTTTTTTATACATTTGAACATCTTGTGCTATATCTGTTCCCCTAGTGAAACTGTCACTAATACAATACAACACTTTATTGCATACAACGATACTTTTCCCTTAACAGGAAAATTTCTTTCCATAATCTAGTTAATATTATCAAATGATTCTGTAAGTTTGGTTGTAAGAACTTTGCCTCCATTGTAAACATAGCTCTCCTCAATATGTCTATGACCTTGAATGATCTACTAAGGGCAGCTCACTTTTTCCATGCAAAAATGAGAATAATACTACTCATAGGCTTTTGTGAAGATTAGCTGAGAGAATATATTAATACATACAGGCGTCATAAGAAAATCTGACAGCTATCACTCAATAACAGTACCAGGTACTATTCACAAATTGCTTCCCTAAACCTAGCAGTCAAGGATCTCCTTGAACTATTTTATGCTCCAGGTCTACTTGAAATCCTTGCACCATTCATGGAGAAACTTTCTAAAGAATTTTTTGCACTATACTTTAGTTAAATGGATGTAGCTTTATCAGAAAAAAAAATGCCAAATTACTTTGCTAATAGTAGGTGAAGTAAATAACCATTGCAAGAGCAAAATTCGTTGAATTCTTTAAAGTAGGAGTTAATGCCACTAGAAAAGAAAATGTTTTTTAATACTGAGGGTTTAATATTAAGGATGCTCAAGTGCTTTGGCCTTCTAATCCTCATGATTCTTCTGTCACATAGCAAGGTTTGGAATAGCTTTAAGGAGAAATCAAGGGATTTAAACAAATAGGTGCTTATACTGTCATCTTATAGTTGATACTGGTTGTTAACTTGGTGTATCTAGATATATTCTACCTAGGCTTTTTTTATGCTAACAAAAAGAAGATATTTTTATAAATTATTTCAGTAGTTCCTAAATAGTGGTATGCACCAGAATCACTGGAGCAAAACTTGTTTAAATAGTGATAGCCTCTCTTCATCTCCTGCTATAGCTGGGATCTGAAGTATCCCGAAAAGTCTCATTACATTGAAGGTTTATTTGCCCACTGAGGGGATTTCAGGAAGTGCCTGGATGAGAAGGGCTCTAACTTCCTTAAGTGGATTAATCCACTGACGAGATCATTAGATGAATGAGCTTATTAGGAGACAGGGTCTAACTGGATGATGTGGTCACACAGGGTGGTACGGCTTCTAAGGGTATGTTTTTACTCAGTTCTCTATGTGTCTGTCTCTCTGTCTCTGTCTGTCTTTGTCTACCTCTGTCTGTCCTTTGTCTCTGTTTTTCTCCGTCCCTATCTCTGTCTCTGTCTCTCTTTCTCTCTCTCTCTGTCTGTCTTTCTCTCTCTCTGGGTCAATCTGTTTGTCTCTCTGTCTGTCTCTGTCTCTCTCTGTCTGTCTCTCTGTCTCTGTCTCTCTCTCTCTCTGTGTCTGTCTCTGTCTCTGGGTCTGTCTGTCTCTGTCTCTCTCACTGTCTGTCTCTCTGTTTCTCTCTCTGTCTCTCTGACTCTGTCTGTCTCTCTCTCCATCTCTGTCTGTCTCTGTCTCTCTGTCTCTGTCTCTCTGTGTCTCTGTCTCTGTCTCTGTCTCTCTCTCTCTCTCCCCCCTCCCTTATTTTCTGCTCCCTTCCCTCTCTTGTTTCACATCCTATCCTCTTAGCTCCCCTTGATTCCTGGCTGCTAAGAGATGAGTTTCCCTCCCATGTCCTTTCACTGTGATTTACCTCACATCAGACCCAAAGCAGTAAAGCCGTTGGGCCATGGCCTGTAGCCTCTGGAACTAAGGAGCAGAATGCGTCTGTCTTGGTTACTTTTCTCTCGCTGCTGAGACAAAATACCCCACACTCTAATTAAAGGAGGAATGGTACATTTAGCTCACAGTTTCTGGAGGTTTGGGTCAACAATCAGTTGGCTCCAAAGCAGAGTGGCATGGCACAGGAGCAACAGTCAAAGGCCACAGAAGATCGGAAAAGCAGCAAGAGGGGGTGTGAGCGAGACTCTTTTCCTCCCTTTTATCATAAGCAGACTACCCGTCCCCTCCCCAGGGCGGGTGAAGCACTCACAGTCTCCAGGTCTTCCTCTTGCACAGATGGGAATGTTTGCGCGGTAAGGACCCTGCCTGTGAGTCACCTCATTAAGCTTCTAAATTTCTCGAGTTGATACAATGTAGTCGCCATTAAATCTTTTCTCTATTAGGTTATTTTTCTCAGGTGCTTGGTCTTAGATATTAGAAGCTGACCAACATACAGCCAGAAATGTTGGTAGAGTTTTTGTATGCAGTCAGAGAACTCAGATTTCCAAGGACTTGTAAACGTGCTTCTGCGTGTAACTGAAGCTGTTCACTGTTCTACTCTCAAGGCTGTCTTCTTACTGATAGTCAATGTCTCTCTTGCTCCTGTTGCCTATTCCTCTCTTGGTGAACAAAGTTGTGATTCTGTCTGTGGTTTAGAGAGTCCTTGCGGTTCCATGCACAACAAAGGTCAGTTGGAGATTTCTTTACCTCTCCTGCATCTCAGACCTGGAAATGTGAAATGGAACTTAAAATCATGCCTTCCCCTCCCAGGTTCCTTTTCCAGCTGGTCATAGTCTCCATTCCCTGATTATGTCTTTGCTTACTAGGCAAATGGCTCAATGTAACCCTCTCCTATTACTTTACAAACTGGTGCTACTTATGTCATTGCTTTCTTATTCACAGGTCTTCTTATTGGTTGTATCATTTTGTCTTATCTGGTTATGCACTGGGTAAAAGTAAAGAACTTTGTATTTCTCATTTTTTAATTGAGCACAGCCTTTAAGAAGTAGATATTTTTCTCAATATGGTCAAATTTGTTCCGAAATTCTTCTGAAAGTTTTTCATGATGTATATAAAGGTAAAAGTTTTGAGAGTTTAAATGGGTTATGTGTGGGGTTACTAGATTTTGTAAGTGAAAATATAGGAATGCAAGTTAAATTAAAAACTTCGCAAAATGAATTCTTTTAATGTATTTCCAATACATGATTATACTTCTAAATATTGTGTAGAATACACTTATGCAAAATTACTTAGTTTCCCATGAAATTCAGACATAATTATCATTTTAACTGACAACCTTTGCATGGAATTTCACAACTTGCATTTATTTATTTATTTATTTAATTTTATTTTGGCAGAACCAGAGATTGAACTCAGGCACTTCGGCTTGCCAGGGAAGCGCTTGTTCTACTGAGCCATCTCCCCGGCCCCTACAACTTGCATTTAAATCTACAGTAACAGGGTTATCTGAACACATCTTCTTCTCATAAATGTTCCTTATATGATATTCCACCATATTTTCACAATATGATTTTGGGCAAAATATCTAGTATCTCCAAAATTTAGTTGACACATCAGAGGTGTTGAGATAAAGCAAAGAACTGCTCAGTTGAATGTAATTTCTTCAGTAATCCTTTTATTGTTGTGAATACTTATTACTGATCACATACACACACAGAAACCTTCATGCTCTTTGTGATTTGGTCATCTAGAAAAAGTTCATGTTACTATTTAAAATATATGTTTAAAAGATTTTATATTTATGCCTCATGATAGATCTTCCATGACAAAATTCGGCCTTGTAAAAAATTAATGTGTGGTAGGTTTTGGAAGGTATGATGTCTATTCAAAGAAATAAATCATTGGGCCAGTGAGATAGCTCAGCGGAGTAAGTGCCTGCTTTGACAAGCTCAGTGACCAGAGTTCAATCCCTGGTCCACATGTCCTGCTGGCCCCACCCCTGGGGTGCTCTGAGCCAGCTGTCAAGTCAGGGTGTGGTAGTGCACACCTGCAATCCCAGTGCTGGGGAGGCTGAAAGCATGAGGATCACTATGAGTCAGAGCTATATAGAGAGACCCTATACCAAGCACATAAAGAAGTCAATCGTAACAGTTTTAGAGCTCCTGAGCCCTCTATTACAGTAGTTTCAAGCAGAGTCAATTGATGAAAAACTGAATGTTTTCTTGGATCAGGCTCCCTATAATCACCTGAGTCCTGTTATTGTTTTCCGACTCCTTCTACCACATGCTCACAGCCAAGGTAGCAAATATCATTTTTTGGGGACAGTCTTGCCTTGACCACATCCCTGAGCTATGCGGGTCTCGCTGGCAGAGAGTCAGGGATCTACCACAAAGTGTTAAACGAGAATTTTGGTTTCTGTGAGTGTAAGACGTAAGAGATATTCTGATGCTGAAAATGTATTAGTTTACAGGTATTTTGGAGTGAGGATGCATGAAATTGGAGCTTAGGAAACAGATACCTTGGAAGAAACTAGAGATGCCAATATAATTGATACACAGGCAATTGGGACAAACTTCACCACTTATTACTGTTCTCCCAGGGCTGTCACTGTCAC
>NDGM011037705.1:0-12718 GCA_002564305.1 Octomys mimax | reverse complement strand
GCTTTGCTAAGCTTGTTCCAAGTAGGTGCTTTAGACCACTGAGCCATCTCACCAGCCCAAGCATGAGATTATTATTAAACTTTTGCATAATTCACCTGTTATCTGTTCCATTATGTGAAAATAACAAAGCTGATGGCTCTTTAATTCATTGGCAGTCAAAGTGAAGAAAAAATGTGCATCCTTGGGCCCAGAGGACAGCCAGATTATCCGCATGAGAAAATAATTCAATTCAAAACAAATGTCCTAACTTTAGAGATCTGGTTAGAGTTTGGGGCATCAGTAACATGGATTCTTTAAAATGATTTATTGAATTTTCATGTGTTATGATAGTATAACACAAACTTAATTATTTAAAAAATCTGTCCCATCCATCCCATCTTGTTGAAAAGCCACATATGAGTTCCCCTCCCCTTTTCTCCCATCATATCTAGATACTTAAAATGAAGAGTGACAGGGAAAGGGAGAAATGCAAAAAAAGGAAGGTAGGATATTAATTTACTGATATATGTTATATGGTCTGTGAAACATTAAAACTGTAAAAGAAACTTCTCCAAAAGCTCAAAATTATATTATATATTATTCCCAAAAGGAAGCCTCCATGGTCATTTCTATTTAGGGGCACTGCTCTATCCAAGAGCTTCAAAGGTGGTTTGCCGATAATCTAAAGAACCCTTGAAGTCCTGCAGTTAAGAAATCTTTTACCTTGGTCTAATCTAACATATCTTAAGTTACTGGATCCTATTAAGCATTATTACCAGAAATTTACAAAAATCACACTAAATAATATCTCAGAAAATCCTTTGAAATGCTTGATACAATGATATCTCAAAATCCTCAAGTTAGCTGTCATTTTTTTGATGAGAAGAATATATATACTGGGGGAAGGAAGCTCTTGTCTGAGAGAGGGACAGAGGAGGGACTGAGCAGGTTGTCCCTGGAAGCTTTTTCTTCCAGGGACTTTTATAGAGTAAAACCATGTGGTGAGGTGGGTCTAAGGTGGTAGAGAACATGAGAACTCCTTTAGGTAGGCATCAGAAGGGACAAAACTATAGTCAGCCAATGAGATTACAAGCACCATTGCTCAGGTGAAGTTAATTAAATCCAGCACCAAGTGAGGAAGCGAGTCATGAGGTAGCCAGTGGGCATGGATATGGGACAGGGTCTCTTCCAGTTCAGGGTTGGGTTAGTGACTCATTTGGGCTCTTTTAAAGTGATTGATACCTATTTAGAATATCAATCCCTGATACCCATCCCTAGGGAAGTATGTGGCTGAATTTGTTACCTCTTTTGTCTTAAAGTGTGGCCCATATGAGAGTATCGGTCTCTTCCAAGGTGCAAAGTTACCTTGTCTTCCATATTGTCTCTTTGAGGGCTTTTTCCTGTCTGACTGCCTATAATATTTCTATCTAATTCAGCTGTCTACAACATTCCCCCCTCTGAAGAAGTAACCTGAACTGCTGTGAGGAAACATGGGCGATGACTGCTCTAGCTTCTTTAGGCTGAAAGGACTCCTACGACAGGAAATCCACTACAGGGGAAGTTGCCCTCACATTCCTTGGGCAGGGCTACCTGCAGGAGGTCTTAGAACCAAACAATTATACCTTGCTCAGTGGGCTTCAGATATCTGACACAAGCTACAGAAATTAAGAGGGTTTGCAGGAAGAAATTTGTCTGAGTTGAGTTGTTTTATAGTAGAAAGGACACAGAATAGAATTATAGACAGAAAATGCTGATACTAGCAGCCTATAGCAATGAAGGCCAGTTGGGAAATGGGGATAAAGATATGCATCCCTGGAACCAGACAGAGACAAGGGACATTTCAAGCAAGATTTTCAAAGCTACTGGAGAGGGAAAAAAGTGTTCATGATGGAGTCACAGGAAGTTTCAGGTGGTCCAAGGTCTTCCCCTCTCAGTGTGTTAACTGCTAATATAAGGAGAAAGTCTGTTAAACTTCTAATAGATGCACATGCAGATGTCAGCAGTTACCCAGTGGCCCCACTTGCAAACTGGAGAGTACTCAGTGTTGTCCCTAGGTCCTGCAATTCATGTGCCCCCAATAATAATAAAGTTGGCCAGTTTGCTTGAGAAAATACCCAATGGCCATGGAAGAAAGAAAAAGGGATTAAGCCTCATGTTTAAGAGATCTCTGCTAATGGACCTACAAAAATTTCTGACCAGTCTTTTATAATTATAAACTTTAATGACATTCCAGACCCTTCTAATGTCTCAATAGCTATTCAACATATTATTTATCAAATCAATGGTATGTAAGATGCTGAGGTACCTGGACCCTATCTTTATCATTTTTTATGGGAAGTCATTACTGTATACTTGGTAAAAATCATTTTTTACTATATTCATAATTATCCTGTTGTGATTATTTGACCCATGCATGTTAATTTCTTTGGTTTGTCTCCTCCACATTCAAATCTGTCATGCCTACCCAAGATGAAAATTCCTGGTGTGTACTGAGGGCTTTTAGATAGAACCTCTGGAGAGTATCTCTGACTGCCAGTCTTCTGTCATTCTTAGAGTGCCTCATTCCCTAAGAAGATGCAGGATTGGCTTCCTAGCTCCAGATCTTGAGTGTGGGTGCCTTTCTGGATAGTACAGCTAAGGATACATTGTCAATCTGTGGATAGAAGAACAGTTTGTATCATGAGTACGTGGGCCAGAGTGCAGACTGAACAGACTACTGGGAAAAGGATCCAGCTCACATAAGGAAGTACTTCTCTCTGTTATGGCTTACACTAGGTCTTGTCAGATGTAAGCTATAGTTCCCTCTTCCCTCAAACAAAAGGAAGAGTACAAAGACTTTATATGGAGGATAAGGTTGAGAGGAAAATTATTTGTAGATTAGGCCCATTAAGTTTTGGGCAAGCATACATGAAGCCTGGCTTTCTAGCTTCTAATTGTTACAGGGGGATCACCATCCGCCTTAGCCAGCAGTTGTAAAACCATGAAGTCCACAGCTAGACCTGCCTCAGAGGCCATTACATGGGGAGGAAATGAGCCACGGCCTTGAGTCAGGATTTGCCCACTAGTACAACCTGCAAAAGAGAAATCAAAAACTTAAATGCAAAACTGAAACCCAGAAAGTGAACAAGAAGTTGATGTTTGCAACAGACCACCTCTGAACCACCCAACCCTGTTCAGTCTTCCAAGCCACTGCACCTGTACATGCAGTCTGGCGAGATCAGCAGCAGCACCATTCTGCTGCTCTCACCAAAAGCTCGCTGAAAGGATTGTGAACAGAAAAATTGTTAATTTCAAACACTAGGTCTGGGGTGTTTTGTTGTGCTACAAAAATAGATAACTGATATGGTAAAGAAAATGACCTATTCTCCTACAAAGAAGCTTTTGTACATGAATTCTCTTCAGATTGTCTATTTTGGAATATCTGGACCCTTGAAGAAACCTCTACTATTATATTGTGATAAATTATCAGCCAAATATGGTGGTACACACCCACAATGCCAGTATTTGGGAGGGTGAGGCAGGAAAATCACTGTGAGTTCAAGGCCCGTGTGGGCTACAGAGTGAGTTCAGGTTCAGCCTGAATAGTGCAGTGAGACCCTGTCTCATAAGGTCAGTTCATAAGAATCAGAAAAGACTTATTTGGAAGAGGACTACTTTAGACTCTAATACCTCCTTGTATTTCTGAATCAGAAGAAGTATTTCTCTAAAATATACTAAAAAAATAATTAAATACATTAGTGATAACCATATTGCTTGCTTTATTTCTAATATCTATGCTTACAAAACTGAAATGAAATATTAGTAGAGACTTATCTTACCAATGAGAAAGAAGCATGAAGAGGTAAAGTAAGCCGTCTGAAGTACTCTTGTTAATAGCAGAGTCAGAATATTTAAATCTAGATCTTCTGTTAACTGTAACACTCATGTTCTTTCCATGTCATCAAACTGAGACATTGAAACTTCTGTTTTAATAGCTCCTTAGCAGCAGAGCTTCAGCATAAATTCACTCAACTCGTAAATTTTAGGATTTCCATTCCATAACAGGTTTTCTCAAGCTGTAATTTCTTTTTTTCAGAGAATAAGGAGTAACTGTACAAGAGTAAAACCCATTTGGACACCATTAAATGGATATAACTTATCTTGCCTTCAGTGGTAGAGATTTTGAGTCACTGATACAACTGTACAGTGAACCATTACCAAATACTTTTGGAATTCCCCAGTAAATTTGTTCTGAAAACCTAAGTTTGAGACCCCCGTCATAAAAACATGTAGGCCAAAAAGGGGAATGGAGTCTGTCATTCTTTTTGGTTTACTTTATATACGTAACATATACTTTTCTTGAGTCAGAGATAGAGAACTTAAGTTCACGGAAGTCCCCCAGGCATTACACCATTTAAGCTGACTCCAGCAGATTCTTGAGATAGGATAGGAGCACTACCAGCTAAAGAATTTGTGCTAAAGAAACAGGAACCCCCAGAAGAAAGTGAAAGTGTAACTTCCTGTGACAGCTTCAACTCCATTACTAAAGGCTAGTGTGGTGGTTCGGGTGGACAGTCAACTGCATTCCCTTTTGGGATTGCAGGGGGACTTTTCAGGCTGCACCTGTGTCCATCCTGGAGGCTTGGCTTTGAAAGTCCATGCATGTTCCAAGCTCCTTCTGCTCCGGGATGATTCTTTCACCTTTTTTTTCATGGATGCCATGAATTAGGCCTTTTGGCTCTGACCTGCCCTTCTGCAGGATTTCTCCTGGGAGATTGTTGAATGTAGACTTGATCCCCAAACATTGGTCAAATGAAGCCTCTCTCTGTCTCTCTCTCTCTTTTTTTTTTTTTTGCCTTTCCTTTTTTAAGTTGTAGGTGTTAGGTATGGTGTCCAGCAACAGGAAAGATGAATTATACAGGCAGTTTACAGAGAAAATAGTAAAAGAAAAAAAAAACTTTTTAAAGCATAGATGAAGCATAGTATATAAACAAGTGGGCTACCAAGTGAGATGGATTTGGGTTTGTGCACTCGTGATGTCTGCTCATTGGGAGGTAAGCAGCAAGTTACACAAGCTGTCTAAATTTTGCTCTCATTTACCATGAGAAAAATAACATTGATGTCGTCCTCATAAGGTGTTGTAAAGAGTAAATGAAATCACACACGTAGAGAGCTTATTCATATACATGACTCAGACTAAAAATGAAACAATTAGTAAAGTCATTGGTATATACCTCATTTTGTATCTCTCAAGCTTTCTAATGTAAATATATCATTCAGTTTTACAAATTTGAAAATCAAAACAAGAAAGCTATACAAGCCTTGCTAAAAGCATGTGTTGAAGCAACGACTGAATGTAAATTCCCTCAACTCTATAAAATTAAGTTACTTTTCTCCAAGTATTGTACCCTAAAATATACTGGCTTACCTAGGATGGTATGTATAAGTAAATGTGATATTATATATATATATATATATATATATATATATATATATGGCAGTCACTCACTGAGAAGGGCTCATACATCATGCTATGTTCCTTGGGGTGCTTATGCATGTGTGGAAATGCTCACCTCAAAACCCAAGGTGGCTCCCTCACTTCCAGTGATCCCCTGAACATTACAGCTACTATAAGAACCTGATTCCATTCAGTGCCCTAGAACAGAGCAGAGATAATTGGGCTGTGTGAGAAGCTAGCCCATGACCCTGACCTCATTAGCAACGTGCTTTAATTATCCGAACCAGGCAATCACGGGTGGCTGTGGCCCATGCAAATGTTCTGCATCTCATTTCCTGAAAATGTCAATGTTTGAGAATATAAATATTACTTATAATCCCTTGATAATTGTACAGGTACTAAGGGAATCATTTTATGGTATTGATTCTCAATAGCTCATTTTCTATAATCAGCTTAACTTCATCTTCTAGAACACTAAGTACTAATTCTAGTCTGAAACATAGTACAAGAAAATGATTTCAGCTTAGTCTGCTACTACTTTGAATCCTTAAGGAAGTATAGTGGTTATATATAAATCATAAATAAATGAGTTGTCTTCAGCCTCTTACAGATTTCCATGTTCTTGCAAGATTGATATTCTTTTCTTTAATCTGTTTCTAACAAAAGGGATATTTTCCTTTGAGATATGACCAATAATCTTTCCACTTACAGACATCTTCTTTTCCAATTCAAGAGAAGCAAGGTTTCTCAGGGGATAGTCACCTTAGTGAATAGCCAAGTATGTGACTGGAGGAACTCTAGGGAGAATGAAGGGTCTTTTCAGTGGGTTAAGAAATTCAATGAATAAAGAAGCTCATCCTCTCCTTTTTCCTTGAGTGGGATGACACCAAGCTTTAAAGTGTATTAGTCTAATGAATTTTAAAAAAACTATTATCTATGAGAAGAAAACTGAGCAATAACAAGTAAGATGGACTATTGTAGCAATATGTAAATACAATAATGAAAGATCATACAGATTGCTCTGTGCACTTTACCAAACATTTTACATTTATCATAGCACCAAATTATCCCAATTTTTTGAGATTGGGACTATTATTATATCATGTTATAGAAGTTGCAGAGCTTGAAAAGTTTCTCCAGTGCCATATCACCACTGTGAAGTTCTCAAACCCAGGTACCCCACTCCAGAACCCACAGTCTGACCACTGAGCATCAGCGTTTATGAGAATGCACAGTTGAGAATAGGCTTTGCAGTTGAATTTTGTTTCAAAAATTCTCTCTGGGCTTTTGGATAAGCTATTGCACAACTGAGATTCATTTCCTCTAGTTTATTTTTATTTTTATTTTAGTTTAGTTTTTTGCAGTACCAGGGATTGAACTCAGGACGCTGTGCTTGCCAGGCAAGGGTTTATTCTATGAGCTATCTCCCCGGCCCGTCCTGTAGTTTAAATAGAGATATTTAGTACTTATCTCTTATCAGGGAGATAATACATTAAAAAGACTAGATGTGCTTTGCAAACTACAATGAGAACTAAGTGGTTGATAGTTAAAATTACCATTATTTTGTTATTAGCTTAGTGATCCTGAGCCATTAGTTATACTGCTTGAACTGTGAAAAATTTTATTACTTTCAGAAGCATTCACCTATTACCTTTTGTATTTCATTTTCCTGAGATTTATAAGGTTCAAAGAAATAAGCAACACTTATAAAATATAATGAATCTAGGGCTGGTGACATAGTTCAGTGAACTAAGAGCTTGCTTAGATAAGCACAGGGATCAGAGTTCAAACCTTGATACCACATTCTGATCCTGTTCAAGGCATGCTGAACCTTCCTAAGGGACCAGGCGTGGTGGCACACACCTTTAATCCCAGTGCTGGGGAGGCTGAAAACAGGTGGGTCACTATGAGTCCTAGCTGTATAGTGAGACCTTGTACCAAATATATACGAATTTGTGAAGACATTTATGACTAAGAATAAGGTGCAGCTCTATGTATACAACTGATACTTGTTAGCCAAATATGGAGAGTAGTGGAGGTACACTTTACCAATAAAATAAAAAGCAAATTTGTATGTTATATGATTGATGACATAATTAATCATTTGATTTCTCTTTTCATCCTATCATAAAGGTGTGTGTGTGTGTGTGTGTGTGTGGGTGTGGGTGTGTGTGTCTGCTTCTGTGTTAAAGAGAGAGACAGAGGGACACATTGAGGAGGTGAAATTTGACCAAAATATCAGCCATGTATCAGATTGAACATTTGCACATTAGTGTAAAAATATGTAATTGTTTATTCATATTCTTTAAATATTTTTCATTTAAAAATGAATATTTCCACATTAAATTTGAAATCTCAAAATGATAAAAGTTCATATTTATGAAATAAAAATTATATGATGAACACTTTGCAAACACCAATATGTTTTTAAAACATTTTCCTTTCAATATGTTTTCTTTTAAATATGCTTTTTAAAAGAAAAATATGTATTTGGTACAGGGTCTCATTACACAGGTTGGATCCATAGTGATCCTACTGTTTCAGATTCGCCAGCCCTGGAATTACAGGAGAGCACCACCATACCGTGTCTTGATGCTGTCTTGGTGCACCCCATGCAGGGCCAGTACGGCATGCAGTAAGGGGATCAAATCAGGCTCCATGTGCTTGCCTTTCAGGTGCCTAATCCTATGAGCCATTTGTGCAGCCCTGAAATGTACATTGTTGTCTTCATTTTACAAATGTAGAAACAGGGGCTCAGTATGACAAATGTGTTTGAGATTTTTAAAAAATGTTCAGAGTCTAGATTAAAATCTAAATCCACCTGATCAAGGTGTCTATATTAGCCTGTTTTTATTACTATAAAAATATTTGAATCAAACTAACTTTAACTCATAATTCTAGAGAGCCAAAGGCATGGTGCCAGAATCAACACAGGTTCTCAGTGAGAACCCTGGGCAGACGAGGTCACAACAGCAGCAAAAGGAAAAGATCACATCTCAAACAAGAAACCAAGGGGAGCAATTCAGAAGTCAGGTTTGCTGTTATAATAACACACACCTTTGAAAGTGGAGGGGTGCTATGGAAAACACTTCAGTCCTTTCCAACACATGCATCCAACATATGAACACTTGAGGGAAAAGTCAGGTGCAAACCATAGCGCTATGAGTTGTCTGTGCGGCCCAAGAGAGACTCAGGGAGACAGCTGCTAGGAGGCACTGGTGAAAATACTGTGAGTCCAATGAGCAGGTGCCCGAGCATGGCTGGCTACCCAAACATGATGGGGATGACCTGAGAATATGACCGCTTCATGGATATATCAGCTTTCTTCTCCCAAGTGATTTCCTGGAGAATGGTAAGGTAAACAGTCAAATATATTCACAAAAGTGGGCATGGTAGAATTTGTAATGATTCCTATAAAGGTATAGTAAATTTAGGACTTTATGGGAAAGGTGTGTGACATTTTCAATCCAGTAAAAGATGTGAATAGAAGAAAATACTTTCACTCCATCACTGTGACTGTTAAGTTGGAGTTGAGAGCACAGCAAGGGAAGGTCACTATTCCAGCTTTGGATATTTGAACAAGGACTATCAGAGTATGAAGCCTTTGATGATGACCTTGAAAAGTATACAGCAGTTTTGAACAGGAAATACAGAGAAAGGAAAGGAAAGAAGAACAGTTTATATAGCACTGGCTAATTATCATACAGGTACTTCTCTAGAAACTATAAAAAACTTTATGAGTTAAAGACACTGCAAGATAGTGTTACATATAAATCTTAGCATTAGGAGAATAATTTTAATTTTCAGTGCTTTCATTTCGCTAAGCTTATCCAATTCACTCGACCCAGTAAATAAAGAAACTGATATTTGCCAAGGTAATTGAAAACTTACTCAAATTAGTTTATTATGAAACAAGTAAATTGTAGACTAAAGACTCCAAAACTCTTAAATTGTGAATCTTGTTGCACGTAGATGCAGTATATTTTAGTATCAGAAGCAAAGCCAGTAGAACTAACCCTTTTGGAAATACTAAGGACATAGTGCACTTGAAGTTTTTCAATGATAAATAGAAGTATTTCTTAAGGTGTCAGGTTGAGTACATTTAAGAACACTCAGGGTGGCGGCTCATGCCTGTAACCCCAGGACACGGGAGGCTGAGGCAAGAGAACAGCTTCACGTTTGAAGTCAGTGTGGGCTACAACATGAGTTAAAGGGCAATTTGAACCACACAGTGAGACCTGACTCAATAAGACAAAAAATAAAAACAGCAAACACTAGGGTTAAAAGTGTCAAGTCTTTATTTCAGAAGCACCACATAATAATGTTCATAGTCAAGGGATGAATATATTATTCATTATTTTCTCTGAGAGAAAATCAAAGTACTGATTCTGAAATATTAGGCATTTCACAGCAGTAGACATTTGTATTTTCTGTCCACTACAATGATTTATCTAATTTATTTTGGTACTATACTTGCAAATATAGACTTCTGGTTATACTAAGTATCAAGCTTTCTTCATTATCTAGAATTTTTCTGCTTTAATTGCTGGAAAGTAGATTTCAAAGTCAATTTTAAATTTTTTCTAAATGACATAAATTGTACTTTCTGGTAAATAATTTCAGCAGAGTCACTGAACTTTTTTAGTTTTTAATTATCTCAGCCTAACTTCCAGAATCTTGCATTTGCATTTATTTCCTATTTATTATTAAATAAAAATAATAGGTGACATTTATTGAATGTTTCTAATGTGACTGCTATGGATTGATCTAGATGTGGTGCCAAGGTCTCCTATGCCCATAGGTAAAGATGTGGGATGTAGTTGGACCATGAATGTGTCATGCTTGGACTGAGGAGCTGTGCTGACTCAGTTAGGCTGGTATAGATCTGAGAGCATCCACTGGGATCCCTGGCCTAAGTCAGGGTGGCACAGCCCAAAGACTCATTGCCCAGACAGAAGAGGGAAAGCTGGTGCTTGTTTTCAGCCCTCCTTGTTGGGTGTTGTTTCACCTGTGCCATGTCACTTGACCCTGCTCTCCTGCCTTGGTGCCAGCTAACTGCACTGGAGCCTATAAAAACTGGAAGCCAAAATAAATCATCCTTTAACTTGGAGTGTTGTGTATTTTTTTTGCAATGAGAAAGTAACTAACAGAGTAATGTTTCAGGTTAAGTAAAAATTTAGGGGTCCAGGGAGGATGGCTCAGTGGAATAAGCACTTCCCTGGCAAGCACAAGGGCCTGAGTTCAATTCCTGGTTCCACCAAAAAAAAAAAAAAAAATTAAACATGGTTTAATAATGTTTAAAATAATCATAATAATATTTTGTTACTTTGTAATATTTTGTATCTTTATACCAAGAAAAAATACTAAGAAAGTGGAAGATATTTAAAAGCATGAAAATATTGCACCTAATTGTAAAGAGGTTTTCAAATCCTATGTCTATTACTAGCTCTATAGTCTTTGCAAAAACTCACACTATAAATACAATAGTACAAATCCTTCTTTATAAAATGAGATAATTTCTGGTCAGTACATTATGCAGGTAAAAGCAATCTGGCAAAATATAAACAATAATGATAAAGCAGGGCCGGGTAGATGGCTCAGTAGAATAAGTGCTTCCCTGGCAAGCACAAGGGTCTGAGTTCAATCCCTGATTCCACCCCCTCCCCCCAAAAAAATAATGATACAGCAAACCAGTTTTAGGGGCAATATTTTCAGTAGGACTTATTTACCAATATTTCAATCCATATAAAAAGCTCAGTTTACATATTTCTAAAAGTATAAATGAGGATTTCATTCTATGCCTAATTAACAGAGTTGATGTTGTAAATCTAATGAAACAATGAGTGTGAAATGATTTAATGATCTGTGTATTACAAAATACTGTGTAAATGTAGCTATTATTTCTTATTTGCAATTTAAGATAACTGTAAGCTCTCTCCTATTTGAGATTTCTTCTTAGGGGAAAAGTAAGTGAAAGGAATGAGAAATATGTCCTATGTGGTGTTAAAAAGAGAGAAGGATTGTATTTTAACTCCAAAAAGACACTATGAAGTTTCACCACGCTGAGTAGGGGGCAATGTTTCCAAGAAGTGCATAGACTACAGACTTTGTGTTCTCTGATGCAGAAGAAAAACAAGCTAAAGAGAGATTTCTGTTGGGAAGAAAAATCTTGTGGACTGTCAAGGTGCTAAAACCCTGGTGAGGATTATCAAATTAAGTTCTTAATGTGCTCAACCCTAGAGAGCAGGCATCTATCGTCCAAGATGACTTAGACATTCAACTGCTGGAGGGAAAAGGGAAGATTTCCAGCTGCATGGGATGCACTTCAAGGTCCCTTCCAACTGTTATTTTATTACTCATCAATTATATTGCACTTGACAACTTTGCAAGTTTTAAAAGGAACTCACTGTGTTTCTTAAAGCTTTTTCATGTTTGTACCTTTACATGACTACTGTTGGTTACATTTCAGAAAATCTAGGTAGAAAGTATATTCAAAAAAAAAATTCACAGTACAGTCCTGCTACAATGCTGTGTGTGGTTAGATTTCTTAATTTATGTGTAAAATTATGTGTTTATTCACATCTTTTCAAATTGTTTTTATTTTTTAATTTTGTCTTCATATTCTGCTGGTACTCAACATATGAATACTTGATGGAAAATATCTGTTCCATGTTATGCCTCATGTTTGATATTCAGACAGATAGCTAGGTTAAACCCAACAGCATATGTTGTAGGGTAATAATAAGCTTCTCTTCTGGAGAGTTAACAACCTAAGTTTATAGACCAAAAATCAGAGAAAAAGAATGGCTGTAAGGATAGCCAACATTTTGGCCCTAGCCTTTTAAGGTCAGTGAGGACTCAGGAGAAACTATACTGTAACATTATGTAACTCAATGGTGTCCCGAATTTTCTGATCAAGGAGATTATGGGGCCACAGAGGAAAGTGATCGGTGATGTAGAGTGTGCCTAAGGAGAGTCACATGGCAAGAAAATATTCTCTCAGGCTTTCACAGAGAGCAAATTGGTCAAGCAATGGCTGTGATTCATTCACATGGCTGAAACTCACAAAGGATTTATAAACTGCAGCATAGGGTTTCAGGTTAAATCCTGAGGGGATTAGACTGACCGTGTCAAATACAAAAGTTATATTACTTGTTATATAGGTCTTGGTTTATCTTGGTCTTAACCATCCAGCAGAAATGTATGAAAACAAAGTATAAAAAATAAAGTCACATTAACATGCTGAGCTGTAAAAAGCTCAAGTCAACAACTTTGGACATTGCCAGTCTTACAGAAAATCCA
>NDGM011037675.1:0-10022 GCA_002564305.1 Octomys mimax | reverse complement strand
ACTCAGGCCCTTGCACTTGCCAGGGAAGTGCTTATTCTACTGAGCCATCTCCCCGGCCCCAAATTTTATCATTAGTCCTTTATTTATTTATTTTTATTTTGGCGGGACTGGGGATTGAATTCAGGCCCTTGCGCTTGACAGGGAAGCGCTTATTCTACTGAGCCATCTCCCTGGCCCTAAAATCATGCTCGCTTTTTTTTTTTTTTTTTTTTTTTNGGAGCCAGGTATTGAACTCAGGCCCTTGCACTCAACAGGGAAGCACTTATTCTACTGAGCCATCTCCCCATCTCCTCATTGAGAATTTTTGTACATAGGTTCATTAAAGAAATTAGCCTGTAGTTTTCTTTAATTGGTCAGATATTTTTCTGGTTTTGGAATCAGGATAAAGGTAGCTTCCAGCAATGATTTTAGAAGTACTGCCTCCCTTTCAGCTTCATTAAATAATTTCTCTCTGTCTTTATGCCACTGTTTCTGTCTCTCTTAATAGTAGTTTTATTAATATGAGTCACCAATCATAAAATTCACCCTTTTCAAGTGTTTAATTCAATTGGTTTTTAAGATATCCATTGAGTTGTATATGTAATATACAATATCAAAGGCTCTTTTTGATAGTTTTAAGAATAAACACATTGTAAATCATTTACATTTAACATGATTTCAGGTATAATGACGTTTAATCTACTTGCCATGTTGGCTTGTTTTGCTTTTTCTTTCTTGTCTTTGATTGCTATTCTTCATTTTTGTTTTGTATAATGTGTAAGTCACATATCCAGCTTCTGGTCATCAAGAGAGTATCTCTAAATTTTCACTAAGTGTTTAAGTTTATATTTTGTGAATTCTCTATGGTGGAATAGTAATTTTAATCCCCTCCTTAGTGAAATAAACATTTTGCTAATAAATTTTATTGTCTCCATCCTGCCACTTTCACACCATGCATATTTTAGTTTTATGTGGTCATTTAGTTTTAGAATCTTATGTGTTTCAATTACATGAACTCACTGTTTTATTGTTGGAATGCTATATAGCCGCATACCCTCTTTTGGGGTTCCTTTTCTTATTTTTGTAGAATATACACTAGACATTTGGAGAGGATGTGAGAGGCAAATTTTCTGATTGTTCCTGTGTTAGAACACACCTTTCCTCTTTAGTCATTTGACTGCTAGGTTTTTTTCTTCTTCTTCTTCTTCTTTTTTTTTGTGGAACTGGGGAAGTGCTTATTCCACTGAGCCATCTCCCCAGCCCTTAACTGCTAGTTTGATTGAAAGCAGAATTACAAATTCAAAATATGATTTAAAACTATTCAGATTTTCTCTAACATTCACTGTATCACAAATCTGGTGATGGTTGTTTCTAATTCTTTATAGATTATCTGATGTTTTATGCTCTATGGAAATTTAGAGGATGTCCGGTTTAATTCCTTCAGTAATTACTTATTGATGAGGAGTTATATACAAAATATTCCCCTCAATGTTGATGGAAAGAAATGGAACAAAACAAGATCTCTTGTCCTCAAGTGGATCACATTCTCATGGAGGAAGAAACTAGGCAAGCTAATAAGTAAATCATATGGTACCTCACTAACATCTGTTGTGGGAATAGTAAATTTGAAAAGGAGAATGAAGGTATGAGATGTGACCTGTGGCCAAGAGCATAAAAGTGGTGAGTGAGGGGACAGACTGTGCAGATAGCTGAGAAAGAGCAGTTCTGAAGAGAGAACTTCACATGCAAAGGCTCTGAAGTGAGGGCATGCCGGTGATGTTTGAGGGAAAGCAAGAAGTCACTGTGCTCTGCTAGCATGAATTAGTGAAAGTCAAAACTGCAAGAGGGGAGATAAAAGACTTACAATTTGAGGAGAAGGACGCAAATCCCAGTCAGCTGGGTGGATTGGACTCTGAGTAAGATGAGAAGCCACTGATGACTGCGCTAAGAAGGATGACGTTTTCTGATGTAGCTTTTGAAGATTCCTCTGGTTTTAGAGCTGGAAATATTCTATAGGGGATACAAGAAGAGAAGAAAGGAGAAATCGTGAATTTGCTGTAGGAATCTCAGCAAGAGCAGATGTAACTTGAATCAGTCAAAACAAGGTAAGTGTGGGAAGTAGATCAGTTCTAGATTTTTTTGCTTTCATTTTTGTTGTATTTTAATTTGGAAATATTTTCACACAGAACATTTACAGAAATGTTATAAGAATGGTTTAAAGAATTCCAATATATGTTTTGCCCCAACTCCCCAAGTGTATATATCATTTTGACATTTCACTTTTTAAATAAGACTATTATAACTTCTTAAATAGTTTTGAAAATGAACTTGAAGACATACTGCTTTTATCTCCATGGCATATAGTGCATGTTTCTTTAGAAATGATATTCTTTCACAGAATCACATATGGGGGTCAGGTTCAGGAAAAATAACATCAGTGCAACAATTCCATCACTTAAAATACAGGTTTTGTTCCTGTTTTGTCAGCTCTACTAGTCATATCCTCTACAGAAAATAATCTGACCCAGAGTTCTCACATGGATTCTTATGAAACATAGAAATAGGATCTGCTCTAGGAGTGGGGGTAAATTTGGGGGAAAACAAGACATGGAACATGAATGTCAGGTCAATCAACTGGGAAGTGGAGCTATAACAACTTGAAAGAAGTCTTTGCGAGGGTACCCTTTTGTGTCCATCTGAAGTCAGGATGGTGCTCAGCTGTGTTAAATCAGAGATGCTTACTAGCATCAGGTATTGACACAGATGTACAGTCTTGTTCCTTGTAAGTTCATCTTCTTGTGTTTAAATAGGCATTGTTTTCTATTATTTCTCTCAGTGCTGGGTGGGACCTCTCAATATAACGTTTTACCTTTATTATGAGTACATTATCTATCTGAGCATTCCACTTCATTCCTCTGCCTCCATAAGATAGTAAAACTTACAGCTTTTTTTTTTTTTGGTAGCTGGCTCAGCCTGGGAGAAGCTGGTGCAGCATGTGGTGCCAGGGATCGAAGTGTGGTCCATGCGCTTTGCCTAAGCTTGCTTAAGGAAGCGCTTTAGACCGCTGAGCTATCTTGCTGGACCCAAAGCTTTTGTTCCTTGCCTTTTACATTAAAACATCCTCCTGTGGTTACTGTTCCATCTGTGAAAATCTCTTTGAATATTTTCATAAGCCCATTAGTTTTTAAGTAGTAATATTTTTATTTCAATAACAACTCTGAGTCTTTCCCCACATCATTCTTTTTTTTCCTGAGGGCATTTAAAATTACATTTTCCACCTCTTTGCCTTTTTAGCATACTAATTATTCTGAAGATTATTTTTGCCGGTGGTATTGGAGGTGTCTATCTAATATGACATTTGATTGCCTAAACTGTTCAGAGACATCTCTTGTCTTTTTGTGTCTCTATCAGCTACGAAGATGTCACTGCTTGCTGATGGACACAGCTGGAGCAGGCACTTCCCCCTCTAGCCCGTCTTCTATTTTTACTTAGATGACAGCAAATTCTCCTGGTGCTGACTTGCGCCAACTTGCCTCATGCCATTTAGACTACATCAACATAATAGCTAGTGTAAGATACCACATTTTTTGATCTTGCTTTCCTCCAACCCTTTTTTAAAAGGAAATCTATGATTTTTATATTGCATATTATTATCTTCAAAGGAGTTTTTCAGGTTATCACATAGAAGCACGCAACACTGATCAAAAAATAAAATGGCATTAACTGCTCCTTTCAATAAATGCATAGAAATTAGTAGTGCAATTAACTTAGCTATCATGTGTGTAAATATATATTATATATAATATATATATTTCCCCTTTCTTCTTTCTTTTCTCTTTTCCCTCATCTCAGTTGTTATTTCCTTTTGAGCAATTTCTTTCCCTTTCACAATATCTATTGTACTTTTCAGATTTTGTTTGCTCTTTCAGTTTCTTACGCTAGGGAGACAGACCATACTCATATGTAAAACAAATCAGACCTCTTCCAACTCTTTATTCTGTTACCAGAATTAGCTTTGGAAATTGAAATATTAAAATACCACTTGGCATAATGCTCTGCAACTCAAAATTTTCAGAATAAATTAAGAAGCCCTTGGTGTGGTGATGCAGGGTGGATTTCTTAAGCCTTATGTGGAGACACAAGTTCTACTCAGTTATCTTTTGACTCAGGCACATTAGACTGCTGCTGGTTCCCTGAACACACAGCTAAGCCTTTGCTCAGACAACTGTACTTCCTCTTCTTGCTTTCTGAAAATTCAGTGCATCCCTTAAGATCCTGTACAGATGGTAGGGATGTAGCCCAGGATAGAGCTCCTGCTTAGCTTGTGCATCTCCCTGGATTCAACTCCCAGCATAAAAAGAAAGCAAGAAAGAAAGAAAGGAAGGAAGGAAGGAAGGAAGGAAGGAAGAAAGAAAGAAAAAAGAATTTAGTATACATTACATATCTGTGTCCAAACATCTGTTAATCCATCTTGGTAGTTTTACTATAGATTACTTTAACTATTCCCCTTTCTAATTTGCAGCAATTTTTATGTGACCCTACTAATTCTTGCAAATCATTTATGCATCTCTTTTCCTCTTCAACAGGAGATTTAATTGCAGGAGACAATGCATTTTATTCATTTCAGAATCTTCTCTACCTATTCCCTGATAAACTCTTAAAATATTATTTGTTTAATAAATGAAGGGAGAAGGGCTGGGCAAATAGCTCAGCAGATTAAAGCGCCTTCTTAGGCAGACGCAGAGGCCAGGGGTTTGATCGCTGGCCTGCTGAGCCTGCCCCATGCTCTCCTGGGACACGCTGAGAGAGCAATTGAGACTGAGCATGGTGGCACACACCTATAATCCCAGCTCATGGGAAGCTGAACACAGGCAGATCGCTACAAGTCCAATCTATGCAGTGAGACCATGTAGACTCTGTACCCTAAAATACAAAAATAAATAAATAAATAAATAAATAAATAAATAAATAAAATGAAGGGAGAAATCCTAAAGCACATTGTAGTTGCTCACTTGTCTGTTCAGAAGCACAGAGAGGTCCTGGTAACTAAAGTGTACATACTCATATTACTGTATTGTAGGAATCTACAAATATTGTAAGATTCTCATGATACCGACTGAGGTTGGTTCTACCATAGACTCTTCATTACAGAGCCACAGAAACCACTTCCATGTCTCACTTCTGACCTTCTGGCAGTCCTTGGTCCATGAGCAGTAACCACCAAGGCCCTCACAGGGTTGTGTGCAGGACCTAGGACAGGACCTGGCAAGACACAAAGAAATCTCCACCTGCCAGCCTTGGACCAATCCAAAGAGCACTCTTGTGTGTGGAGCTCAGTCAGCTCTTGGACTGAGGTGAGAGCAAAACAAGAAATCATGCAGGCAGGCGGGCAGAGTCCTGGAGTCAGTGGGGTGAGAGGTAACCAAAGCCAGAGAACCATAGAGTCGAATAATAGGCCAAGTAGGGGATACAGAGTACAGACAGTGAGAGGCAGGAAAAGTTTGCAGGAAGAGAAGTGAAAAGCATTCAGGATGTCCATTGGACACCAGTCTAGGTGTCTTGCTGTGCAGTTAGAGTGAAGAGGGAGAAGAGACAACTGGAATAGGAGAAGGACTTTCTGGGCTGTGGAGAATACATCTGGGCAGCAGGATGAGGGTGAAGAAAGGGAGCTGTGAGATGTGTGCCTTGTAAGGTAGACTAAAGCCACATTGCAAAGGGATGAAATGACATGGTTCCAAGTAGCAAAGTGAGAAAAGACAGGTAAACACCTGAGTTGGAGGCCAGGTTCATGGTGGCCTTCGAGGGCTGTTCCCAGAGCTAGAGAAGAGATCACTGTCCAAGAGAAGGTGGGCCAGGGTCAGCTAGGGAGGCGGCCACGCTACTGTGGGAGAGCTTGCCGGAGGCCCACAGCTTATGGCTGGATCCTGGCATCAGCATCACACGACACCGTCTCAGGGAGGCTTAATAGCTCAAGGGGCTTTCACCGCGATTTCACCCAGTCAATGAAGAACTTGTGACCACAATAGAAGCGCACCCCGTGTTGAAACGAATCTGAAGTTATGAAGAGGTTCACAAATGGCTGAAATATAGGCTTAAAACACAGGAATCAAGGAAAATGAAGGAAGAAATGAAAGCACACCTAAATCATTTCAAGAAAGCAGCTGAGAACGTCCATGGAGACCACCCGGAGCTCTTGCAGGAAACAGAATTTGTGTTTGTTCTTGGAGCACATGGAAGAACATTTGGATAGGACAGAACATTTTAGGCATAGAAAATACAATAACGATATAGGGATGAGATTTCAAGGTAGCACCAACAAATCCATATGGTTGTTTTATTAAAAATGTTTTTAGGTTTCTCCCATTTGTGATAGATTGTTTCTATGGAAACCAAAAGGACATCACTTTTCTCTGGGGTCTTATGTGGATCAGCTGTCTTGTGGGCTAATAGCTTCCGTTCTATTAGACAATTAACTAGGTAAATAAACAAGGTATTTATATTATTAACTGTTGTAAAGACCCAAGCCCAGGATAACATCATGGTGTAACGCCAGTGTTCTACTTAGGACCCCTAGAGCCTGCCCTGTTCTTTTCCCCTTAATCTCTCCTCTTCCTTCTCTTCATTCCTTTCTCCCTTTCTTCCTTTTTGTTCTTTGTCCTCCTCTTTCCCTCTTTCATCATCATGATGTCTTTTTCTTTGTTGTTTCATGAGTCTATTAAATTATTGTAGATAGAATAACTATTATCATGTACTAAATTCTGGGCTAGTATACATTTTCTTTTACAGCACTTGAATATGGAGGGTTTTTTTTTTGTTGTTGTTGTTGTTTTTGCTAGTTCAGCCCACCCTGAGCGAGGGGCTGGCACAGCATGTGGTGCCTGCGATGGAAATGCAGTAACCTCTGCCTGCCTTGCTTAAGCAGGTGTTTTAGACTGCTGAGCTATCTCATCGGCCCTGAATATGGAGTCTTTAAACAATGATTGCATCTCTATAACACACTACCTATGTCAGGTGCTTTTTAAGTTTGGTAATTTTGTTGATGCTGATGTTGTTGTTGATGTTTCCTTTTCCTCTTTAAAGTATCTATTCCCTGAGGCTTAGGGAAAATTTCAAAACCCTAACCTGAATTTTAAGAAATATAAACATGTATTATCTAAACTTGACATTCGGGAAAAGAAACAGAGTCTCTTATTGAGTGAGACAGAATTTATTTAACTGCAACTGGCAGAATCTGCGTAGGACATACTTCAAAGCCATCACTTCTCTATCTGTCCTTGAGCTTGCAGCTGTGGGTCCTGGTTTGGCTGTTTTCAGTCCACAGATCTTGGGGTGGAGTTTGTCTCTCAGGTCTGTCTGCTGCGGACTCAGCCAGCCACCACTTCACAGCCCACTGCATTCTCAGACATTGTGTCTTGTTCTCATTACTGAGCCATTATTTTGAAGCGAGACACTGGACACATTTCTAAATAACATTTATTATTTTTCTATGTGCTCAAATTTTTTTCTCACAAAGATATTTTCTTGCAAGGATTTCAAGCTTTTAAAGTTCTATTTCATGTAGAAAATTGAAATTTCTTCTATTCTTTGTGATCATCAAGGTCTAACAGACACATAAGGTAAATAGAGACTGAGAAATCTTTAAGAGCCTAGGTTCAAACAAGTATGTTTACTGTAGTTGAATTGATGCTCATATTAATTGTTATTGAAAGAAGCCACTGTACAAAGAAATATAAATTATAACATCAATAAGACACCACTAAAACCAAGCTCAAATGAGAATTGCCTGCAAATTTTGATGCATCAACTTCCAATTTGGAGAATGCAATTCTTTAATGTAATATTGAAAAATAATATTATTGATCTCACATGCTGATCTGTCTCCGTGGACTGGAGAATGGGCCTGTGGTCATGTGGGATGGTCACCAACCAGTTCTGCGGATGTGGCACTGGACCAGCTCAGTCATGTGCATGGAACAGTGAGTTATCTCTTGGAGAAAGTAAAGAAAGGACAGAGGAACATTTTGGGTCAACTGATTAAAAAGTCCCAGCAATCCCTAGAAAGGTAGTCAATGAGCAGTGATAGTTCTTGAATGGTTTCTCCCTTGGAAAGAATTGGGCCTTAATCCTCATCTGACCTCCCTGCCTGTGATCCCCAAAGCTCTTATTTCTTTATGTCCCTCCTCCAATTGCCCTTTTATACCTCTTGCTTGGCTTTCAGAAGCTGGTGAACAATCTCAGATGCAGAGTACTCATTACATAGGATGAAGGTGTCTTCAAGAAAATAATTCAGGCTTCAGATAGGGGATCAATACCTAGAATATATAAAGAACTCAACACATGAATACTCCCAAAACAAATAGTCCAATCAACAAATGGGAGCACATATTGAATTAGATATTTTTCAAAAGAAGTGCAAATGGCAATTTAAAAAAAAGAGATTCAACATCTTTAGTCACTAGGGGAATGTAAATCAAAATTACATTCAAAGGGCCAGGGAGATAGCTCAGTAGAATAAACGATTGCCTGGCAAGCACAAAGGCCTGAGTTCAATCCCCAGTTCCACAAAAAAAAAAAAAAGCAAAACTACATTCAGATTCCCGCTCATCCCAGTCAGAATTACTAGTGTTATAATATTACAAGAACAGTTAATGCCAGTAAAGATACAAGGGCAGAAGGAACTGTTCTGTACTATCTGTGAAAGTATAAGCTACTAGACCAATCACAATTGAAATCAGTATAGAGACTCCTCAAAAACTAAAAATAAAAATACAGTACAACCCAGCTATAGCAATCATTGGTATCTTCCCCCGAAATGCAGCAATACTGTAGTGATACATGCATATCCATGCTTCTCGCAGCACATTTCTCAATGGCTGAGTTGGGAAATCAGCCTAGATGCTTATCAATAGATGAGTGGATTTAGCAAATGTGGAGTACGAGTATAGTGAAACATCAGCCCACCATAGATAAGAAGGAAATCACATCATCTGCAGGAAGTGAGTGGAACTGGAGTCCGGGGTGTTATTGGCTGAAAGTCAGTCTCAGAGGCAAGTATTGTATGCTTTCCCTCAAATGACCAGCCAATAAAAGGAGGGATGACAGGAAATTAAAAGCCGACTTTTAGAGATGAAGAAGGGCACGCGAAGTGGTAAGGAAAGGGAGCAGGGTATAATGGGGATAGAATAATAAAAATGCCCAATATACCCAAATGAATCTTCTTCTGTCATAGTAATACGCAGTAATGAACAAGTGTGTTGAATTTCTGCAAAAAGGAAGATAAGCCTGCGTGCCAACAGGAAGAGGTTTCTTGTTTAAAACTGGCACACACTTTAGGCAGAACGAACTTCTCAAACATCTCTTTCATCTCTTTCATCGTTATTGTGTTACGGAATGCATTCCAGGCCTGGCTCTCTGGTCCTGATGTGAAAGGAGGGTGCGCCCCCCGCAGGCAGACTGAGAGAAAGCAGGCGCAATGCAGGATTTCAGGGCACAAGACGGGGAAGCTGTGGAGCGAAGCCAGGAGGTCTGCACAGTATCCTGATCTGCTGCAGGAAAGCATAGGATAAACGAAGTGGTGGGCAACGTTCTGGGTCCAGCCAGACAAAAATGGAAGCATCAGGACAACCTTTCAAGACCCACCTCAGTGCAGGTGTTCAAAGGCAGGTGAGATTAGGGACCTTGGCCACCCAGATCAGTTTATAGGAAGATGATGACCTGGAACAGGTAAATAGCAAAGCCAGGTAGCCCCAGAAGTAGAATTGCAACCAACAATCAGTAAAACTCTTTGCCAGAACTGGACAAGTCAAGACAAGGGGTGTAATAGGAAATGGTCCATGTAGACTCTCCTGAGTTGTGTATACATCTTTCTGATTGGTAGAGAGTGGGTGGTTCCAAGGGCCGGCCAAATAGCTCAGTGGATTAAAGCACCCACAAGCAAGTGCAGTGACCAGGGGTTCGATCCCCAGGCCTGCTGTGCTGGTCCTGCCTCCGGGGTGCACTGAGACAGCAATTGAGACTGGGTGTGGTGGCGCGCATCTGTAATC
>NDGM011037668.1:0-23861 GCA_002564305.1 Octomys mimax | reverse complement strand
GGAGATGGCTCAGTGGAATAAGCACTTCCCTGGCAAGTGCAAGGGCCTGCGTTCAATCCCTGGATCCGCCAAAATAAATAAAATAAAATAAAATAATTAAATTATAATTGAAAATATTGAAATGAGCAGGAATTTCAAGCCTGGAGATATAGAAACATTATTTTCCTTTGTTTCTAAAAATTCAATGGCATTGAGATTTATTTTACCGAAATTTAAAGAGTATCTCTATACTGCTTTCTGATTGTACTACATATATTTCAACTGTCAGTCTTTCAAGTTGAAAAATATATGTTGAATTTTGGGTGTTGCAGTACTGTGATCCATAAATACCGAATCAGTTTTACTAACTTTTATCAACTGAATTATTGCCTATTATGATTATCTCAATTTCACATAATAATATTCATTTCTTTTATGTATTCAGGACAGGTCTGCAGGCTCTCACTATGTAGATCAAACTTGGAGTGAGTCTCCTCTTCTCAGCCTCCCAAGCACTGTGATTACAGGCGCGTGCCACCATGCCCAATCTCAATGCCATCTCAGCATACCTCAAGGGAAGGGCTGGCATGGAAGGCCGGGAATCAAACTCCCGGCTCCTGAGTCAGCCTAAACAAGCATTTTAATCCACTGAGCTATGTGTCAGGCACTTTAATCCACTGAGTTATTTGGTGGCCTTTAATATTCATTACTTTTATTGCATCGTTATGTAACAAAGCCAATAGTATATATATATATATATATATATATATATCCTATGAATCTGATCTCAGAAGTGAACTGTTTTATATTTTATTTTCTCAGATTTTATTTATACATCCTTGAACATAATGAAGACCCTAAAGAGATTCATTAATGACACTGCTATTTCATTATTTCAATAAAATTTAAATTATTTCAAAATAAAAAATCTTGGGGGCTGAGGAGATAGCTCATTAGAATAAGTGCTTGCTTGGCAAGTACAAGGTACTGAGTTCCATCTCCGGTACCACACACAATAAATAAATAAATAAATAAAATTTTAAAAATCTAGTTTTTCAGGGTTTTTGTCAAGTTAATAACATCTTAATGCTCTTTAAATATATGTGTGTGCATATATATTCACATATAAATATATAAATATATATTATCACATGTGTTCCATATATACATATGCCTAAATTTCACATGTGTGCATATATATAATCTTTATAAGCCATTTTAAGTGCTTAAACATATACTTCTATAGGTCCTAAATTATATAAATTAAATTTTCATATAAATTGCATCCACATAACACCTGCATTTTTCATAAAAATATTTCAGTGCTTGTTTCCAGAGAACATGACCATTCCTCTCAGGGCCACTCCTTGTATTTTCTTAACCTTACAAGCTCACTTTTCTCTTCCTGGATTCTGACTTCATAAATATCAATGGGTCAAAATTGCTTCAATTCAATAAACCTGCTCTTTCTGAACTGTCTGGTTATGCGCTGCTAGACGAGCTACAGCTCTGTCCCCAGAGTCCCGTTCTAAGGGTACATTCTTGAACTTTGATTTTAGGGATGGATTATCCATCTGCATTTACTAACAGAGATGGCATTAAATCTCAATCTATAAATGACAGGTAGGTACAACATAATTATTAGTTACTTGAGGGTAGCAATAAATTGTTTTTAAGGACTAAAGGATAAAAAAATACTTTAGACATTGCTGTTCCATTAACAGAAGAAAAATGCAATATTTATTTAACTCTCAATTATTCACTGGCAGGCAATTTATGGGAAATACTATTTTCGTGTTCTTAGACACAGGTATATTTTCTTAGGAACAAAAGTTCCCTTAGAGTTCATCAATTTCAGTCACTTCTTTATGAGCTAAGAAAATTAGGCAACACCATATATCCTATTTACTTGTCTTTCACAAAAAGCTGCAAAGGAAAATCTTTTAAATCAATATCCAAATGACCTCTACTAGACATAAGGTTATCCTACAGTTAAATATACTTAGCAAATGCAAATCTTTTGGATTAAAGATATGCATTATTCTGTCTTAGCATGCAATTGGAGAATAAGAAAGAACAACTAGAAGAGGTGAAATTATGGGTCAGCATTTCAAAATTTTGAGACCCTTCTGTTGCCTTTTGAGCTTGTGAACACATTTAAGACACAAAGTTGAAGAAGACTATTAGAGTTGACTAGCTAGTAAGCAGACTGCATGTCAGGCTTCACTGTTACAAAACAGCCAAACCTGGAATACACTAGCACAAGTACTGCTGAAGGCATATGAAAGAAATGGAAATATTCCTAGAACAAATAAATACAAACTAAGTAAAAAAGGAATCATTATCTGAAAATAGAGTAAGAGTGAAAAGATATAGATAAAGAGGAAAAGTCTATATTGCCTTAGGGTAGTGTTCACACTAGAGCCTGAGTGAGGAGCCTATGCCTAGCTGCGTGTGCTTTTAATGACAATTCAATTTAGTGAGAACTTAATAACAAAAGACAAACTAAAAAATTATTACAGAACCTAAATAATGTAGCCTAAAATAACATAGTAAAGGAAAAATAATGGAATAAGAAGAAAAACTACTAAATAAATACAGCTAAAAATAATATAGCTTAAATAATATAGCTTAAAATAATACAGTATAAGGAAAAATGGAATAAGTAGACAAACTACTTACAACAGGAGGATGTTTAAAATCCTAATAATATAAATTGTAAATATCAGCAAATTGATGATTTAAAGGCTATATACCCTAAACTATTATACTAAAGAAGAATTTAAAAATAATAAGTCAAGTATCTAATATATGAAACTGCAAAACAAGCTCCAATATTGTAAATAAAGACTAAACCATAAAAAGAAATTAAAATGAATTTGAAAAAAATGTAAAAAAATATAAAAATATAGCCCTTCGTAAAGAGCCCCAAGTGGAAATGGAAATGTGTTATATAATCAAAGATTCTAAACCGATTTTCCATATGAATTCACAAGTGTCCTGGCACTGTTTAATCTGTCTCGTGACATTTTGCCATGATCTATAACTCTACCTTTACTCCATACATCATTTCCCTAGCTACGCATATTTGTTTATGTATTTGTGCACTTGATTTATTTGCTTATTTTGCACCAATTCTACACCATTAGAAGTCATAGCTTCATGGCCAAAATTGTGTTACCAGATACTGAATTTTATAATGCATTTTATTTATCATGGAAATAGTTTGAGTATTCTCCTTTAATTTACCTATATGGTGAATTATATGTTGTATAATTCTTGAATTCTTACAAGAAGTCTAGGTTGGCATTGGTACTTCTTTCATTCTTATATAAATAATATTTTTAAAAGTAATTTTGCTTATAAATTCATGTCTGCAATCGATTTGGGAGTACTGCACCTTTCATAGCTCTTTTCTGGCTTGGTTTCGTGTGCACGTGCTGGCTGAAGACATGCAGACTGCTTCGAGTTCCTCATAACGTTCTCCTGAGCGCAGTCTGAGAGTTAAAGTTTTGACTTTCATACTTAATTCTGATCTTATTTGCTTAAAAATAAATTCATTTTGCAGATATGCGTTTTAGAAAATAAGAAGCTCGACAAGCATGAAAACATCTACAATCATTTTTATGGTAATTGATCTAGTTCAGGTACCAGTGACTTAAATCCGACTTACTGTTTAGGAAAACATTGTTTGCTAATGACAGTGTGTATCTGGGAGGTGATGAAAAATGCAAATTATTGTACTGTTGAAAGACAAATTTAATGTTATCACTTTGGAAAACAATTTGACTATTATATGTCTTTCGATCAGCAGTTCCCACCCTCGGTATTAAAGGCAAACAACAAAATCTTCTACATATGTAGATATACCAGGAAATAATACAATATGCATAGCAGCATAATTTATATATACAAAAATTATCTAGAAAGATGTCCATGCACAGAGGAAAAGATAAAAGCAGTGAAGAACAATCAAACATAGAATATCATAAAGAAAATAACAGCAATTACTGCAATAGAGATAAATTTTAGAAAAGTGATATTTACTTGACAAAGCAAATCAAAAGTAGCTACAAGCAGAGTGATAATATTTTTAAAAACTCTAAAGGAAATTATAAATAGCATTTTATTTAGGGATATCTATATCTATATATATAGATATATAGATATATAGATATATATATCACTTGTTCTCATATCTGTATCAAATATATTGAATAGCAAAGAATTTAAAAGTGAAGGACACTTCATGTGTGGATAATTGGAAAAATGATACTATTTACTAAAATAGGAAATTCAGAAGAAAGATTGGAGCTAAAATAGAAATGGCATTTTTGGACACATTGAGCTGTAAGCTAATAGTGCAGCATGGGTTGATATGAGCAATAGTAAAACGGATGGGAGATGTGGAGAGAGAACACTGGCACAGCCCAGGGCCCTGTGGCAGGGCAGAGGTGGCTGAACAGATGTTAAACCAGTCTGTTTTGGTCCCATTCTGTCTATTGTCCCAGAGATCTCTGCTATGCCCCTAAACTCTATGCTCCCAAATCCCTAACTTTGTTTTAGCATGAACTAATACTGTATTTTTGACTTTGCCTTCTTCTATTTATTATGGAAAATGAAAGTTTAGCATTTATTTTATTTGGTTGTTTTAAGTAAGTACTTGTCCTTAAGAGCTTGTGATTTTTTTTATTCTCTGCAGTTGGCTGAATCAAGGTAATTTAAACGCCCAATGGGGCACCATCCAGGCAACTGAGGACTTTAAGTACTCTAACCTCCAATCATACTATAGAAAGTCATGTTCTTTGGGTGTGACGGTAGGACTCCAATACTTTACTGTGTTAGGCAGAATGGCTCTTAGCTGACATTAAGAGCAGAATGATGTAAATCGATCCCTGCATTATGTAGCATGCATGAGCTATCTTGCTGCTTTTCTCTTGATACTGTAATAAGGATGCCTACAGTAGAGATTCTTGGACAGAACCCAGAAGTGCATTTTTCTGTCTTCCCTAGTCTGTTTTCAACTAGAGGATAAATGTCCTCTGTGGGGAATACTACAGAGAGGATTTCTATAGAAACATATTTGAGTGATATTTGAGGCAGTTTCTTCATGAGATTCGGATTACCTGTTCCACTTTAAGTTTGTACTCTTTCTTTGGAGAGGGTTGTCCTCAGCAGTGGGAAGATTTCACCTAGAATAGCTTGCATCAAATGAAACCAATCACTGGCCTATTCTCCTTGGCCGTTCATGAGGCCTACCATAGAACATCTCTCTGCATTGTGGCCTAGATACCCAGCAGTTTCCTGATGTGATCTCTTCTTGTACCTCCTATGCGAAGTGTTATATTCTCAACTCCTTTCAGTGTTTGAATTTCTTTATAGGAAGAAATGAAGGCAAGCTGGGCCAAGAAGGCTTGGTCAAGCCTTGAATGAACATGAAACCTTAGAGAGGAGGCCAGACCCATAGTGAGAAAATAATGCTGGCATTAATCCACTTAGAATTATGCAGCCTTCCCACACCCCTACCTACAATGTAGATTGGTTTAACGTCCTTTGTTGGGGTTATTTGGTCATTCCCTTCAAATGCTAATGACCAGCTTCTTTAACACCCTTTATTGGTGTTATTCTGAAAGTCCCTTCAAATGTGAATGAATAGCAGGCTTTGTTTCCATAGACAGGGGAGCCAAATAACTGGAGAAGCAAATTATTTCTCTGATATAGACCCACCCTGAATGATGAATTGGGTTCAACGGTGACTGCTTCACTGAAGACATGGATTTCCCTACCCATCACACACCAGGCCAAAAAGGAGCTAAACCATTTTCTCCTCATTATCACCTCATTAAGCTCCCCAAGCCAGTGCAGGGCTGGGGTAGAGCCTGCTGCAGGTAGCTTAATGAGTTTCTTATTTATAGGCCCAGTGCTGTTATGCAAAAGCTTGTTATTCCCAGGCCTAAAGTATGGCATTTTCTAAACAGAGTTGAGAAATGCAATTATCAAACATCTTAGCCTGAGTCTCACATTGCCTCTTGGCCACTTGATCGACAATAAGTAAATACAGTTGATAGATTTGTAGAATTTCATATTGTGCTGTGGTATTTACCCTGGTTTTCTTGTTTTCTTCTAACAACACAGAACAGATGTTGCCCCAGATGTGGAGGACATAGATGTTTGCTGGCTCCAGGATAATTCTACAATTCCTAACTCTTCCTGGCATTCTGCAGGCACCTCATTCTGAGTCTGAAGTAAAATTGCATCTCCCAAATGTTCACACTTTTTCCTACTTCATAAGTTACCCAGAGATCACATGTAACTGAGACTTCCACTTTTACAACCCAGTGAAGATATGAAAGAGCTAACTCTTATGCAAAAATGCAAATGCATATTTTGAGTTTCCAAAAATATAATAATTTACTAAAGATTCAGATGCCAAACATTCATTACATGTAGACTCTGTCACTACCATTGGGCAAGATAAGAAAAGGACGTGGAAAGTTAAAAACACAGAAGTCATTCTCCTACAGTCAAAGAAATTTCACGTTTCACAAAATCCTGACAATCAGAACATAAGTGTGTGTGGAAAGATACTAGTCAAATGAAAATGCAAATAATTAGTGGCTTATGATGTCAGAGTTAAAAAAAAATAAAGCAAATCAATGAGAGTACGAGTGGAATGAACCTACTTTAATTCATAGCATTAGGAATAAATTTGTTAAGCATATGCAGATTGTTTATACTCTAGAATTTTTGTGTGGACCAAAATGTTTGTGTGATACTGCACCATTTCCTATTGTTCATAAACTAAAAAAGTAAAGATATGAACTCATACAATACAATAGCCTAGTGGCAAAGAATGTTTAAAATTCTAAAAGAAAAGAAAAGAAAAGAACAAGGATGAGAAATAATTCTTCCAACTTAAAAAAATAAAATGAAGCAAAATAGGGGCTGAGGATTTAGCTCAGTGGTACAGTGTCTGCCTGACAAGCTCAAGGTCCTGAGTTTGAATCCCGGTATCTACATACAAAAAATAAATGCAGCAAAATGGAAGAGACAGAATTGGAGCTAGGCAGTAATATAAAAAGAATATATCAAAAGAGTAGTTGCTCCAATATTTATATATGAGGTCAGACTTAGCTTTAGCAGTGATTGTCAGGAGATGCAAAGATAGCTATTTTCCTTAAGGATATATTTTCAGTACCAGGCCCATGTATTCCCTTGAATTTATGCATTTAGGTTACCTAAGTGCCTGGCATAAACATAAGACAATGCTTAAATTTCTCTCCACTCCTTGCTATGTCTGGTACAAAAACTTAGCAAAGCTATAATATAGGAAACTTCAGGCTGTAGTCAGAATAATTTTTCACAGGAGGAAATAAACAACAGGTATGCCTTATTTTGTTGTGCTTCAACTTATTGTTCATCACAAATACTGTATATGTGAAATTTGAAGCTTGAGGCAACCCTTCTGAGGGAGTGTATTGGCACTGGTTTCCCAGCATCTCATGTGTACCTTGTGCTGTCACATTTTGGTAATTCTAGCAATATCTCAACTTTTAAAATGTTACATCTATTATATTTGCTATAGTCATCGATGACAAGTGACCCATCAAAGTTGTTTTGAGGTGTCACAGACTTATACCCATATAAAATGATAAATTTATTACATGTGAGTGTTCTGTCTGCTCCACCAACTGGCTGTTTTCCCGTCTCTCTCCTTTTCTGATCTCCTGTCTTAGTTCCTTTTCTCATTGCTAAGACAAGATGCCTGATACTCAAAGTCAGGGAGGATAGGTTTATTTAGCTCAGTTTGTGAAGGTTTCAGTTCATAGTTGGGTGGTTCCAAGGCAGAGTGGTATAGCAGAGGGGCTTCACAAAGGAGGCACAGTTCATGGCAAAGCAGGGCAGGCAGAAGGCAGCAAGCAGCAGCTGACAAAATGGCAGATTTTTCTACCTCCCCTAAGGACAGGTAGCATTCCTACCCAGGGCAAGGCACCCTTAATCCTACCCAGAACTATGCTAAGTCAATCAATCAACTCAAGTAGTAGTCGCACACTCTTAATCCCAGTACCACAGCTCTAGATGCAGCCACCTCTGAACACCCTCCCCCATGACCACATGAGCCTTTGGGGGGACATTTAGACACAAGCTGTAACACCTCCCTATTCCCTGAGACATAATAATGTCGGAATGTGGTAATCAGTAATCCCACAAGGACTCATTAGCATTCAAAAGGGAACTTCTCCCATCTCCCACTTTACAACAATAGCTTGCAATGATTAGATTAGAAAAAAGGCATGGTGAAGATCAAGGAGGGGTAAAATCCAGGCCTCTGTCACCAAACATTTAGCCAAGTTTTGAATACAAAAGAGAATTTCTTGAAGAAAAATGAAACTGTCTTATTACTGATTCAAGAATGTTGTGGGTAGATCAGCTGTAGCTATTTCCTTAACCAAAATGTCATCCAGAGTGACGCTCTTCACTTATTTGGAAGTGAGAGCATTCCCAGTTCCTTCCTGTTGTCTACTTCCCGGAAGCTATGGGTTGGAATACTTTCTTCTTCATGTATTCCAGCCATACTGTTCCTGCCTTGGACTCATTTTTCTAGATATCACAAAAAACATTCATAATTAGTAGGAGATCAAAATACCAACATTACCAAGATTTTGAAAAAATACTGATTTTGATCTTTATGTATGACTCTGATGCATCAAAACATCAGTGTAGGAAGTAATTAGACATATAGTAGGGTAGTAGAGAACTAGAATTAGGCCTGGAGTCTGAAGATGTGACTGTACTGATAGAGGATAAAGAATGGTTGTGGAGCTTCTTCTTACTGCTGAACCAAAGAAGTGTTTCTTCATGTAAGTATCTCCTCCTTATAAAATGCCATGGACAGTAGTGACATAAGAGTGAAGAACTTAGAATATTATACAAGCAAAGCTGATAAAACACCAGCAAGATTTGAGAGGATTAACTCCTATCTAGAAAGAAGTTCTACAATGGATAAAATGCTATCAAGCAGTTTCACATTTTCCAGCAAAATAATTCATGAAATGAAGGGTCAATTCATGAGACAAACTTCGTTATCAGTCAGGAACTATCAACACCAAGACCAACGTACTATACCAATCAAAAGATTACAACTAACTGGAGACTCAGAAGATCACAGCAATAATATTAGCAAATTAAATTATGTACATTGGTTTTTAGACACATTGTTAGTGCACACTTCATAGAGGATAGTATAGTGCAAGCACATAATGCGTACACTGGAAAACACAAATTTCTTTCATTTCTTTTATTGCTGTATTAGCTTCATAATGGCAGTCTAGCAGAAAATAGGCAATATATTGAAGGAACGCCTGTATATGTAGAATAGAAGAGATAGAGGTTAAAAAGCAAATTAACAAAAGGAATCAGTAAAGAAAAAAGAAATGGCTTATCATTAAAATCAAGATAGCTCTCTAGACAATAGCAACCATTTTTCTTGTTGTTTAGTTTCCTCAGCAGAAAAATGAAATGATCAATGGCTGATGTAGAAGTGCAGTGATATATAAATTGGTAAAGTGAAAGAACTTAAGTAGAAAATCCACTCATGGGCCAATTCAGTAATCCAAGGGTAAGTGAAAAAATAACATATGGAACAAAGAAAATAAAATAAATTCAAGCAATCATTTAAAGAACACTAATTTAAAACATTAGCATTAGAGCACCTTTATAGTGAGAGGTTTTGAATACTAGATGGATGTCTTAGTTACTTTCTTGCTGAGGAGACATAATACCTGATACTTGCACCTAGTTGACCAGATGTTAGGAAATGAACAGCTCTATATTAATCTACAAGAAATTTTAGACTAACATCAACATAATTTACCATTGCCCTAACTTCATATCCTTTTGAGAGATAATGGTCAGACCACCCAGTAGATAAGAAAAATATAGTGGTACTTCCTTTCACGAACTTAATTCTCTACCATTCTGGTTGCAAACCAAATTGGACAAGAACTGAATCAAATTCGATGCCTAGGATCAATGTTGACCTTATTGGGAAATTTGATTAAATTTTTATTCAATTCATTTTGTGACCAGAATCATAGAAAGAATTAAGTTCATGGACCAAGGTACCTTTGTGTATTAATTTACCAATTTTAAGGAAACTTTTCTCTTTTCCTAAATATTGATAAGATTTCAAATTTTCTCAAAGCTGAAATGAAATTTGATTTATAATTCTGTATTTAGCCAATTGACATTTTGGTATATTATTGCTCAATTCCATTTTAATGGCTTTATTGACATTAAAAATGAGATCTTTTGGCATAACTAAAATTATACTTTTTTAAGTTTCAAAGATATCTTATATAAATGTCCATATTTACATTTGAGCCTCAAAGTGTTAAACTTTTTTTACTGCCAGGGAATATCTAAGAGCTTGAATCTTCCTAAATGTATGGTTCTTACACATATTACCATCTTGAAAACATCTGGACTTCACAGAAACCACAGAGTAACCAATAATCCTTCCAGACCTAAAACAACCACATTCCTATCAAAGTAAAATCAATTTCCTAGAAATGCTTAAATTTACTGAAGCTACATCTAAAACATTAAAAAATAGCCTTGTTCCAGAGCATCTATTTGATCTTTGTATACATTTGAGAAAAGGTCAAGTAAGTCTTTGAATTCCTGAAGACTCAAAACTTGCTTTTACCCAATGACAGAATTTAGGGAGAACTTGATAGGCTGACAAATGACACAACCTTTGGATAGCATGTAATAGTAACTGAATATCAATGGAAATTCAGAAAGTGTAACTGTTACAGTTTGTGTCTAGGTGTCCCCCCAAAGCCTCATGCAGTCATGGGGTGGCTTCTGGAGTTTGTGATTATTGTAGGTGTGCATGCTGCACCTGCCCTGGGGCAGGTAATTTGCATTGCAATGTAAGGAGGGAAGGGAAGCTAGCCCCTTGAGCTGCTGCTACCCCTCCTTTGTTTGCCACCACCATGAAAAGTTGCTTTCTGCTATGTGCTGCTTTGCCTTGCAGCCAGCTAAATATGGACTGAAATCTCCAGTAACTGTGAGCTAAATAAACCTTTCCTTCCTTCATTTTGAGTGTAGGATATTTGTCCCAGCCATGAAAGAAGAGTAACTAAGATAATAACAAAAAAAAATTTTTGTCTGTAATTTAAAAATGACATCTTTTTATGTCTTGTTTGTGCCTCTTTATAAGGCAGGACTAAGTTTGGAAAGTAGTCGGCCCATAACACATATAATTGTAAGGCAGAAGCAAAGAAGGAAAATCAGTATAAAATGGTGAGAAATAATATTTCACACCCCAGTTTTAGTAAACCCCACAAAAAGTTTGCAATTCTAACAAGTAGGACATTTCTTCTATGAGCAGGCCCTGATTTCGCTTTGACTCAGCCTAGATTGAAATCATAGGCTCACACCATAAGGCAAACTTATGTTCCATATCTTCAATTTGATATGAACTTCAGTATTCCCCTTTAGTGGCAAAAGAGATGTCTGCGTAAAGGGCTGATTCAGCAAATTTGTGATGCACGAGGCTAGGCGTTCCCAACCAAGGTGAGTTGGAACCCGATGAAAAGAAGCTCCCAAGACAAAAGTTTGATGACAATAAAAACTGACACAGATACAGGACAGTAGATGTCGAAGGGGCCTTTCTCATTCTGGGCCAGTAGCATCTGGCCTGCTGGCAAACCCATTACTGCCAATGCAGTAGGGTTCTGGCAGGAACTTTACTTCGCTTCTTATTGCAGGATCATAGGTAAGTCTATTTCCTGCTAAACTTTAGTTTCCTCAAATCCAGTATTCATTTGGGGGATTGTTCTGAAATAACAAAGACATGGATGTAGAATACTTCTTGGATTTTCTCTTTTTTTATAAATGTGATCTTCATCTTTGTGCACATTCATATCATAACAGCTGAGTCAGGGCTTGGCATGAGGAAGAACACAAGAGAAGACCCAGAAATCCAGGATTTGGGTAATGGCTGATTCAAAAACTAATACAGCACTGGCCGGTGTTCCATCTCCTGCATTCCGTGGGTGCTCCGCCCCCCAGGCACTCTAAAACAGCAATTGAGACTAGGCATGGTGACGCACACCTATAATCCCAGCGTTAGGGAGGCTGAGAAAGAGGAGAATTGCTACGAGTCCAATCTGTGTAGTGAGACCCTGGAGACCCTGTACTAAATAAAAACAAAAACAACAACAACAAGAACACAATAACAACAACAAAGAACTAATACAACGGACTAGTTTGGGGATCTATATGAGATGTAGAGATAGAAAACTACTGAGTTTTTATCTTTCAGACAGAAAGAATGTACTAGGTAATAACCACTAATACCTTGAGAAATGTCATGCAAGAGTTGTTTTACAGCCCTGCCCTATGAGACAGGAGCTGCATCACGTGGCTTGATTTAATGGATAAAATGTGAGCGCACATGCTGTACGCTCCTCTGCAGAAGCTCTAAGGGCTACTGTGGAGTTACCTTCCCCTCTCGTTCATGCTTCTCACCCTCGTGAGAGGTTGTATTAATCCCTACCTCCCAGAGAAAAAGCCTAATGTAGGTGCAACTTGAGCAAGGATTGCATTTGTTTAAGGCCCGAGTATTTTAGAATTATATTTGGGCAATGATCAGGCTTACACAACAAGGCAGAGAGGCGAGACGCTGGAATCTGAGTCTACATTCTTGTATGTATAAGCTGTGATCAAATCTCTCTTTCTAAAATATATTTAGCACAGGGTCTACAGGGTCTCACTACACAGATTGGAGTCCTAGTGATTCTCCTGTTTCCAACCTCCCAAGCGCTGGGATTACAGGTATGTGCCACCATGCCTAGTCTCTATTGCCTCCTCAGCGCACCGCGGGGGTGGGGCTGGCACAGCACGCTGGGGATCGAACACCCATTCCCTGTGTCTGCCTGAGCAGGTTCTTTAATCTGCTCAGCTATCTGGCTGGCCCTAAATATCTCTTTTCTTAACAAAACAATAATCATCCTAAAATGTTGGAATTGCAGAAACACAAGAAGTTACATAATTATCAGTGTATTCTATGTGACTGCTGCTTTTAGAGAAAGTAATTGTCTCTGGTAACTACTTCAGTATACTTCTAAAAGATTTGCCAACCTAGCCATATTTCTTAGTAATTCAGGCTTTCTAACTTGAAGACACAGATGAAGCTTGAGGGTTTCAAACTGGGAACTAAATCATGACATCTTCAATCATGAAACACTAATACATGTCCATGACTACAGCACTGATTTCATTCTCATGATGCAAGAATGAAGTGCAGCAGACCACTGTCCTTACCACACTGATGCATCTGTTTCATGGTCATATTCCATTTATATTTTGAAATATCTGTCCAATTATTTTCAGTGTTATGAACATGAGTCTGTAATTTCTATATAACTAAAAAGTTTTTCTCAAACACCAAACAGTTGAAGACTTGAACCTATGCAAAAGTGGTTTTGATTTGCTTGTTGTTGCTGTTTGTGAAACAGGGTCTTGCTATGTCATTCAGACTGTCCCTCAGTTGGCTGTGTAGTCTATGTTGGCCTCAAATTTACTGTGATCTTTCTGCCTCAGCCTCTGGAGTCCTGGGACTTCAGGAGTGTGCCACCAGGGCTGGCTTTGAAAGTGGTTTTTGAAGACTCAATTTTTACAAAAATAAGGCAAATTTCTAAAGCTGACATGGCAGCTGCTTTGGAATGAGCAGTTTAATTTCACCAGCAATCTAGAATGGAGAAAGAGTAGGGTGAAGTTTAAAAACTATCAAGTTGGATACAAGTTGGCATTCACCAATTCAAAATTATGGTGGTCTCCACAGGCACTACTGTGCTCTTGCATTGTTAATTCCTCACATTTTATTTTCCTTTTAGATGCCTTTCCAGGAAAACTTACAAAAAGATAAACACAATAAAATGGTCTCCAATATACTAACCAGCCATCTCCAACATCAGAAGCCATCAGAAAAGACCCTAAAGAGTTACCTAATCCCAAAGGAACATCTTATTTAAGTGGAGAAGTGCTTGCAGCAGAGACCTTGGAAATTTCAGAGAGTGGAATTTTATTGTCAGAACTTTCAATAAAAGTGCAGCCACAGATCCTGGGAGCATTAAATAAAAATTACCAACAAGCTGTCTTACCTGTGTGCACTCCAGTGAAAGGAAGGGCACACACCAGCAAGTAACGCTTGTACATCAGTCAAAATTCTGACAGCTGCCCTGTGAAGTCTGATGAGCTGCCATGTGGTAGGCTACCTAAGATACTCTTAACTGAACCATAAAAAGACAAATAAATTAGTAATTGAATCCCTCCTGTCAATGTCCTTTTTCGTGAACTTCTCAAGCTGTTGGGTAACATTGTCGAGAGTAATTTATCAATATATTCTTGGCTTTCTTGGAAAAGACAGATACATATGATTTTTTTCCAAATTGTATTTTGAGTTGACTTAAGAAAATGATACAGATATTTGCCAATTTCTAGGCTCTCTCTTTTTCTCCCAGCTCTGCCTCCTCCCATTAGGACATCAAACCAATAAGATTAACATAATCTTTCTTAGGATTGACTATTCTTTTTAAATAGATCCCATGATAGACATCTGTAAAAATCAATAACAGGCTCCTCATTTGTCAAAGCTAATGATTAAACTCATTTTGAAGTTCAATAGCGGTTACTGAAGAGTGGCCACACATTGTATATCTAATTCTGTGTGTCTTTCTACTTATTTTTCATGATAGATAAAAAAGAATTCTTTGTTGCTTAAGGCACACTATAAATGCCTGTCTCCATTTTATTTTTACATATTCATTTCCCTCCAAACTATGTCTTTCTTGGTTGTCCAAGCTTAGAGGAATTAAAGGCCAAAGTGAATCTGCTAAAATTGGTAACACACCCTCACTTTTCTTAACCAATTTAATTGCAAGCTCCTTCAATTACATTCTCCACTCCTTGAGGTTGTGGACCATGTCTTACATATCTTTAATATCCCAAGAGACACTAACATGGTGATTGGGTCACAGGTTAGCATGAAATAAAGGTTTGGTTGAATTAAACAGAATTAAATTATCCAATATCTTGGAGCATGGCTTAGCAGTTGTCTTGGCCCAGACATTCCTAGCCAATGTAAAATGCGAACGATACAGCTTTCAAATGGACTCTTCCTTGACAAAGATGCTCTGAGACCAGAGAGGTTTACACAGCCTTTGCTTCTGTGATGCTCCTCTTCTCTTCCACAGAACCTGTCTGCCAAAAATAGCAAGAGATAGATGACAGGTATCAGTGTAAAGTCCTCCTTCCTTTCAAATATCCTTTGATTGTAAGTGCAAACCTCCAGCCATGAATCATGAAATCCAGAAAAAGGATGAGGATGCAACACAAGAATGAATATCACTGGGCTTGCTGAGATTCAATTTTTAAATTACTAACAAAAGTATTATATTTATGTAAT
This sequence comes from Octomys mimax, assembly GCA_002564305.1. Lineage (NCBI taxonomy): Eukaryota > Metazoa > Chordata > Mammalia > Rodentia > Octodontidae > Octomys > Octomys mimax. The sequence continues at coordinate 8,404 of NDGM011037668.1, read as the reverse complement.
GCTTACATTTTATGCAGCTTCATACACCCCTCTCATTTTCTAACCTCAAATCAGAACACTTAGTACACTTCCCTAGAGATGCCAAATATGGTCTGCTACCCCATATTCCCTGTTTCATCAGTTAGTTGCCTTTATTCTGGGCTGCAGGTCTATTTTGCACTGCACGCCCATTCGACATGGCCATCTCTTGGAATCAATAGGTCACATACAATTTGAAACTCCCTAGGTAATGGATTTTAAAAACTGCTTGAGGGTGGGGAAGAGAGCCAGCAGAAAATGAATCCAAAGGAACAATAACTGAAATGGGGCGATCCAGTCATGGTGGGAGCTGGAGTATGCCTGTTCTTTGTAGTAGCTTCTCAGGGGAGAAGTGCCCTTTCCTAGCAGGAGGTGCCTTGGGAATAGAGTGCCACTTCTGCTCCACTCCTTTGATGAGCAGAAACCTTCTCGGGACAATTTCCCCTGAGAGCTGAAGGAAGAAAGGAAGAGTTTAAAGACTTTTGAAATTTTGGTGTTGCAAAGGAGGAAAGCCCAGCACTCTGCTTGTTCATTTGGATTGTCTCCTGTGAAGGGAAGGGTATTCTGTCAAATTTAGGAACTTCTTAGAGCTCACAGATTCTGACAGCTGATCTGAGCTGGGTGCCTGAGTTTATTCTTGCCAGGGGAGAGAGGGAGCAATAAGTGAAAAGACTGTTGAATTAATTAAATACAAAGTATAAAAACAAAACTGCTTGCCTCAAACATAAATACCACAATGTGAACATATTTTCAACTGCAGCTGTGCAAAGAGGGTGTCAAAACATCAGTCATTAAATAATAAGTAGCATAAATCATTTTGACTTCAGAATAAAACATTTGTTTGACTTTTAAATGATATTTAGAAGCTCAATGTATCTCCTGGCTTTGTCTCTCTCATTGTTAAAAGAATACAAGGTTGGAAAAATCAAAGAAGCAAGTGAAACTTACTGTCTTACATCATAACTATGTGGCATATTTGAAACAAAATATGATTTTGTTCTATTCATAGAACTTTCAAAGCTCTAATTATCCAGTAACATATGACAAGGAATCTTTAGCCATACCATATCAAAGATTATTCTGTTTTATGGTACAAAAAATTGAGTTCATAAAGAAAAGCAATGTCATGTATCAGCATCTCTCATGTTAATTGTGCATATGTTTTATAAAAACTATATTCACACCCTTCCCAATGGTTTATCCAACACCTGTTCATTTCATGCTTGTAATATATCCTCAGTATGAGATGGTGCTTACTGCAGTCACGTACAGGTCCAGGGCGGTAGAAGCTCCTATATCACTTATTATCACAACAACTGAGTCACAGAAAAGAGGTAAGGGGACTTGTCCTCTGGCCATGAGTGATTCCATTTAGAAATGCCATGTGTTTATCTCACTCACTTTTTAGTTACTAAAGCATGTTTATATGTACTTCTTTAGAAAGCTTTGTAGTAGGCCTGTCATCTATATACCTATTTCAATTACTAAATATTTTTGTTATTTACAGAATTATACGCTATATTTTCAAAAGATTTCACCTGCCCATTTGTCATCTATTTCCACTTTTATCCTGTAGCCAGGCAACCAAAAGTCTATCTTTGATCTCTGCTTTCTCTTGGCATTTGCAATAATTAAAATGGTAACAGTACTTGGAATCTTTTGTGTGGCTTCTTCCTCTTAGCTGTACATTTGGAAGTATTCTGTGTTGTAGCATCTATTGGTGGTAACTTTTTTGTTTTTAGTTCTGAATAGTATTATGTTGTGCTACTCTGTCATATTATGGTTTTATTTTGGGCAGTAGATTAGCATATAGACTAGTTCAACTGTAAGATATTCTGAGTGATGCTGCTATATTTTCTTACATGTTATTGTTTAGAAATATTCTGTGTGTGTGTGTGTGTGTGTGTGTGTGTGTGTGTGTGTGTGTGTGTTGTGCTGGACATCAAACCTAAGGCTTTGTGTATGCTATAAAAATGCTCTACTTTTGAACCACATCTCTAGCTCAAAATATTAACTTTTTAAAAGATATACTTAATAACATGATAAGATGGATAATATTTTATTGTCCATTAATTCCTTTTGGGACCACTGTCTTGAAAGTTGTTCAAAGAAGTGTTAAGGGGCTGGGGAGATGGCTCAGTAGAATAAGCGCTTCCCTGGCAAGCTGAAGGGCCTGAGTTCAATCCACAGTTTATTTCAACAAACAAACAAAAAGATCAAATAAGTGTTAAGGTAGAAGTCATTATTCCACTCATCTTGGTGTCTGCATTTATCTCAATACTTTATTCTTTACTGCATCTTTGGAGTATAATCTGAAGTCAGGTTGTATAATGCCTCCTGATTTATTCTTCAGGTTCAAGACTGCTTTTGCTACTCAAGACTTTTTATGATTTCATATACATTTTATGATTATTTTGCTAATGTTTTGAATAATTTCATTGATATTCTAACAGATATTATGCCACATTTGTAGGTAGTTTTGGATAAGAACAATTTAACAATATTTCATTCTTTTAATCTCTAAACCTGGAATGTTTTTCAATTTTTCTGCTGTGTCCTTTTATATTTCTTTCATCAATGTTTTGCAACATTCATTATAGAGAACTTTTCTCCTTTGCTTAGATTCATTCTGAGTTTTTGCAATATTCTTCACAACAGCCAAGAGCTAGGAAACAGCCTAGGTGTCTATCAACTGATGATTGAATAAAGGAATTGTGGTACATACACCCAATGGAATACTGTTCAGCCATAAAGGAGTGAAATTCTGCCATTTGCAAAGTGGGTTGAAGTGGAGGTCATTATGCTATAGACATAAACCAGAAACCAAAAAGACAAATCCCACATGCTACCACTCAAATGTGGAATCTAAAACTGTTAACCACATGCAAGTCCAGAGTAAAATGGGGGTGTTATGGTTTGTGTCTAATTGTTTCCCTAAAGCCTCATGAAGTTATGGGGTAGCTTCTGGAGTTTGTGATTAATTCCTGATCCAATCCTGAGATTGCAGGAGTGAGTGCTAAACCCTGGACCTAGGACAGGTAATTTGCATAACAATGTAAGGAGGGGAGAGAGGCTAGCTAGCTGCCAGAGCTGCTGCCTCTCACTTTGTTCTCTTGCTCTTTGGTGCCTCCATGCAAGGTTGCTCTCTGTCATGTGCCCCTCTGCCTTGGCAACAGATGAGCATGGACTGAAAACTCACAGAGAGCAAATCGATCAAGCCATGGCCATGACTCATCCACATGGCTGACACTGACAAAAGATCTACAAACTATTGTACAGCATTTCAGGATAAATCCTGAGGGGATCTGACTGACTTTGTCAGACACGGAAGTTACATTTTTTGTTATATAGGTCTTGCTTTATCTCGGTCTTCATCCAGCAGAAAGACGAGGTGCTAAAAGTAAAGCCATATTAATAAGCTGAGCTGTAAAAGGCTCAAGTCAACAATTTCTGACACTGCTAGTCCTGCAGATAACCCACTACTATTATGGACTACTCGACTACATGGGATTACTTTGCTGAATTCATGCACCTACAATATTTGAATGGAATACCCATCTCTGACAAAAGTAAACAAAAAGGGGGATATAAATGAGGGACCATTTGTAGTGAAAAAAATACATATATATGTATGTACAAAATAGGATAGATATACAGCTAATTTCTATTAGTTCCATGAGAAGAAAGATTTCTACTAATAGTGTTTAGACAAGATATCTTATCTGCACCTTATACTATGAATAACTACTATGAAGACAACAATAGGCAATGTATTAATTATTGTAACTATCCTATTAATCTGCCTTGAAACTGTCTCATTGCTATTTCTTTCTCAATAAAATTAATATCAAAAAAGATTTATTTTTTATGTGGTACTCTCTATGCAGCTCAGACTGACTTGTAGCGATCCTCCTGTCTCAGCCTCCCCAGTGTTGGGATTGCAGGCATGCACCACGATGCCCAACATGGCATGGGCCAGCACAGCGTGTGATACTGGGGATTGATCTCAGGTCCTTGCATTTGCCAGGTGGACTCAAAGACTGTCAAGCTATCTCCCCAGTCTTAAGGGTTTTTTTTTTATAGTGTGAAAAAACAGTTCAAAAACCTGTGATTTACAAAGCAAATATAGTTCTACTTTGCCTAGTCTCTGTGAAGGTTGCATAAATGATGAAAAAGTTGATTCATAGTCATTCAATAATTATTTCACAAGTTCATAACTTGAAGGACAGAAAATCTGAAGAGAAGGAGAAATTCACACTACTGTGCTTGCTTTTGTTTCTCTCCTTGGGATATAAGACACTTCTGCAGTAGCTCAATGACAAAGACTAAGTCAGAAAAGAACAGTGGCTAAGGGGAGAAGTCTAAGCGAACCTTTGAAGATGTTGCAGTACTGAGGATATAAAAGTTAGAGTTTAGACCTTTAGGAGAGCCAAGATTTGAGACATCAAGATCTAGGGAGAAGTAAAAAGAGGAGAACATAACACTTGAAACCAGTCACTGTTGAAGAATTTGACAGATCTTAAATCGTGGAGTAAAGAGGTGAATAGAAAGTGAACAGACCCTTGGTAATTCTCAGTATTTGAAGAGAAAATTGTGAGTTCAGGACCCAGCAAAGTGGACCTGGGATATAACTAATTAGTATGTTCAAGAATATGTGTGAAAGAATAAAGAATTTTGTCAGATAACTATTATGTAGTGAAGATCCTGAATATATAATCTTACTATGTGAGTTTTATATCAGACTGAATAAAGAAAAAGAAAAGAAAATATTATACTGCTGCATTGATGGTTAATAAAAGGAAGGTAAGAAAATGACAGGTGGAACACTTTTTAGGACAGGCTGACCTATACTCCACAATAGCTTAACATATCTCTTGTATATAAGAGAAAAGGAATGGGTAGAAGCAATTTCTAAAGAGATAATAGACAAGAAAATTTCAAAATTAGCAAAAGGCACTAAGTCAAGGACTTAAGAAGTGACATAACCCAAGAGGGTAAAACACATAGAAATATTACTTACACACACACACACACACACACACACACACACACACACACACACACCAGAACTTGTGAAAATCAACACTGTTAAGGAAAAACATACAAAATGCCTTCATTAAAGCAAGATTTCTCAACCTAACATTGACTTCGCAATTAAATTTTGAAACCCAGAAGACAAAAGATGCTGTCTCTAAAACACTGGGAAAAATAAACACTTAAAATTTAGAATTTGAACTGACAAAACAAGTGGAGAAACATTTCACATAAGTACAAAATTTAAAATAACAACAAAAATAATAGAAAATTTTCCTCATTGACCTATATTGGAAATATATTCTTGATCAATGACAAAATATACATTCAGTTCAAGTACACATGGATTATTTGCCAAAACAGACCAGATTTGGGGCCATAAAATTAATCTATATTTCAAAGAATTTGAGTAATGCAGAAAATGTTTCCTTTAATAGATTTAGTTTCCTTCTAAGGGCAGTTGAGTCAATTTAGAGATGGAGACCATATCAATGGCTGAACTTAGAAGCGGGAGAAACTGAAGAGACCAGAGTAGAGAATAAGGAAGAATGTAAATGTTCTGTTCTGTGTTCTTGCATTTGGAAGCATTAATATAGATATTCATATGTTCAAATGCCAGGTTAAGGGAAAAATCATTGTAGGTGACTACTTGCAAGGACAATATGAAATATAGACTTGTACACACATATAGATATACAAATGTCTTCCTTTATCCTCCAGCTGCAAGGCTCAGTGAGATAACACAATGTCAGGCACAGTGAAAACTGCAAAGTACCTTGTGTGCTATTTAGGTCTATTTTAATGCATGTGGTAGGTTTAAAATTAAAGTACTTCACTAAAAATAATAAACTAAAATATTTGCAGAGAAAGAAATTTCAATTCTACAGAAAGGTTTATTCATAGTAGGAAGTTTTTGTTTTCTCTTCTTTTATTTTTTTTCCCAGTTCCTACCACAACAAATCTTTCCCTTGCACAAATAAGAAAATCTATGAGGCTACCAATGCAACATAACACACAGTACACATTAAAAAAAAAAAAAAAACCTGAAGTATTTGTCTGGGGCAAAATAAAATAAACTGAAAAATTGAAAATGTCAAGCATTTTTACTTAATGCAAGATATTCTCATTATTTCTTTTCCTTTTAATAAAGTTCACACTTAGTTGCTCTCTTGAAAACCAATTCCTCCTAAAGCGTCTGCCTTCATCTTTAATATGACTCTTCCCTGAAACTCTCATTTCTATCCAGACAGCATTATTATATATCCTACAAAATCGAGCATTAGAGATTAATTACATGTGAAGTAGATCTGATGGCTCTGGGTTTTTCTGCGTGGTAGTGAAGGCTACCCACTGGTGTAATAAAAGCTGTGTAATCTAATTACAATGTAGCCATTTTGTTGGGTCTACTAAGCAAGTAGGGCTTCTGGTTTCTATAAAATAAAGAAAAAGAATGTTCTATAAAAGTACACAAAGTCAAAGTGAAAACAAAATACTCTGTGGTGAATGATAGGCTGCCAGAGTCACCCAGGCACAGGATGGAGAAAGCCACCAGACAGGACGAAGTTTCCCTGAAGAGTAACCACTCCTTCCTACTTCACCAAGTCCCTTTCCAAGCACTTTACAGCAGAGAAAACCCAACTGCACTTTTGTACCCCCTCTTTTCTCTTTATCTAGAAAACTCCAGGAAGTTGTAAGCAGATAACTAGTGTATGGCATGATAATTCATCAGCATCTCATTTTCCCAAAGAGCTGAATGAGCATTCCTATTTTTATTTCTCCTTGGTACTTCCCAGATATTGAGTAAGTTTGAACAATGAAAATTTGACCTACAGTCCAGTGTGGAGGTGCATGCCTATAAACCCAGCTATTCAAAGGGCTGAAGTAGAACAATTACAAGTTCAAAGCCAGCTTGGGCAATATAACTAGACCCTATGTCAAATTTTTTAAAATATTGAAAAAGTGTAGGGGTGGAAGTGAGTATAGATCTAACCAGAAGACTCATCTACAGTTCGCAATCTTCATCTTATGTACCTTTAATGAATAAGACAAAGTTTTGATTTTGCAGGGACACCTTCGTTGAGAGCTCCAGACAATTTGGTTCTCTCTTTTGTATTTTAGATACTAGTGTTAAGTGGTCACAGTGTGATTTGAGATTGGAAATCAAGCACTCTATAAAATGGCTTCCATAAAAGTAGCACAAGACCTAGGCTAAGATGCATGGAGGCCATGTTGTGGTATTGTCATAATAATAATTGTATAATACAAAATAACTGTTGGCTTATTTCACATTACTATGTTCTGGGAGACATGCATGTAGCCTTTTCAGTCCTCACAGTCTTGCAAGGAGAATACCACCACACTGTAGGAGAACAGTATAAGTTTTGAAGAAACACAAATAGCTTGAACTCTGACTCAGGTACTCCAGCTTTCAGAATCTCAAGTTTTTAACTGAAAATAATTTTATCTGGCACCCCCTAAGAAATGCCTAAATCAGATCTATCTATCTATCTATCTATCTATCTATCTATCTATCTATCTATTTATCTATCTATCTATATTGTAGATAGATATAGGTACAGATATAGATAGGTAGATATTCCTGACACACAGTAGGAGTTCAACAGCACTCACTCACTCCATCTCAGCCTGTAGGAAGACTATATACATCTAATCAGCTTTCAAAATTTCTCTAAAAACTATAGATTTTATAACTTCCCACTGGAAGCAGCTTCTATTAATGCCTAGTGAATTTGATAAAGCAGACTTTGTCCTGTACAAAGTGAAAATGTTCAGCAAGCTGAAGAAACAGCTGTTCTAGGCTAGATGAGTCAGTGTTTATTTTCTCTGGTTGGCATATACAGAGCGATACAGGCTTTCTCTGCATTAGAATATCTATTTATTCTAGTTACCTTGGTGCATGAGAATAAAAATGGAGAGGGTAGGAGGAAATGAGTTTTAACATTTAACTGGGTCCTGTCATGACATTGACCTGCTCCAGAATTACCTTCTTCCAGGAGATTCTGTTCTTTTGATGATTTGTCTAGACTTTCTACTTTAGTCATGTATTTAAGACATTGAAAGCCTGTGGCCTTTCATTCTATACAAGGCCAGGGGCTGGCTGTACTCTCTGAACAACCTGCAGTGAAATCCGAGAGGTGGGGTCAGGGTTGGAGCAAAGACATGCGCTAGATGTCTTTTAATTTTACTACAGCTGTTGACATACTTGTGGAAAGTGACAAAGTTCTTTAGACTTATTTCTGCAATTCCTAATTCTGCATCCTTGGATACTTCATTTGCAACTCTTTAAGAGCTTCATTTACTCTTTTATTCTGTACATCTAAAAGATTGGACA
>NDGM011037647.1:0-15251 GCA_002564305.1 Octomys mimax | reverse complement strand
CAGGGTCTCACTATGTAGATCAGACTTGTAGTGATTCTCCTGTTTTCAGCCTCCCAAGCACTGAGATTACAGGTAGATGTCACCGTGCCCAGTCTCAATCACTGTCTCAGCATGTCCTGAGGGCAAGGCTGGCAAGACACGCCAGGAATGAAACCCCAGAAGCTGTGTTCTGCCTAAGCACATGCTTTAGTCTGCTGAGCTATCTGGTTGGCCTCCAGGAGGTATACTTTGACATAGGTGATTTGGTGCAAGCCTGTGGCTATTCTTGTGCACAGGAGAATCACACACTTTTAGCATGTAAAAATCACTCTTTCATTAGCAAGCATGCACACTTCATGTCATATATGATTCTCATGTCATATACGATTCTTTATGTATTGCATATTATTTGGTAATTTTTAAGGTTCAAAGCTTAATAATTATAAAAATATTACAGTACAGCATAGGTGAACATTTCTATTAACCTGGGATAAGTAAAAAAAAAACAATAAAGAGTTAAGATATTAGCAGCACATGGACTATAATGCAATACTATAACAAAGGATTTTTAGCCTAATACATGAATGGTTTCTGAAAATTGAAAGAAACAAGATCACTAGCTGAATACATTAATGAACAGCTTGTAAAGGAAGAAATACACAGTATTCATGAGGGCAGGAAGTTGTGTCTGTGTCAATGATTGGATGCCAAGTGAACAGGGTGGATCTTGTGCACACCAAGTTCTATTTGTTGGATGAATAAATATGTGCTGATCATTAGCTTTGGTCATACTTTAAATAGAAATTTTAAATGTCCACAAGATTTATTTTTCAATTATTAATTTAGTCAGAAAATATTGGCAGGAGCCAGGCATGGTGGTGCATACCTGTAATCCCAGAACTTGTGAGGTTGAGACAGAAGAGTTGCTGTGAGTTCAAGACAAGCCTGGGTGCTACAACATGAGCACAAGGCTGACCTGAGCTGCATAATGAGATTGTGTCACCAAAATAATTTGGTGATTTTTTTTTTAATTTTTATGTATTTGATACAAGGTCTACAGGGTCTCATTTTGTAGATCAGACCCATAGTGATTCTCCAGGTTTGAACCTCCCAAATGTTGGGATTACTGGTTCATACCACCGCACCTGGTCGCAATCACTGTCTCAGTGTGCCCTAGGGGTGGGCTTGGCACAGCATGCTGGGAATTGAATCCTGGCCACTACACTCTACCTAAGCAGATGCTTCAATCTGCTGAGCTATCTGGCCAGCCCTGATTTGGTAATATTCAATCAGTTTTTGAGCCTATGGAAAATTCAAATAAGACCCACTTATAAACTAGAAACTATCAGCCCCTAGCAGAGAGTGATTTAATATGTTAGACTCTATTGTGCAAAAATGAACTACTATGCAGCTATTCATAATGTTTATAACACTTCATACAAGTTTAGAATGGAAAGATACAGAGTGGTATATATTTTATTTGAAATTGAAAATTAAATTGACAAACTTTCACTATTAACTCTGATATTTGCCACAGAGTTCTGAAAATACTAATGGTGAGTTAGTGACGTTTTCCTCTGTCTTAGGATATCAAAGCTTTATTTTTGTTTAGTTTTTCTATCTAATGTGGCTGATGAGATTATTGTTACTAAACTATATATTCTTCCTCATATATATCTTTTCCCTCTCTTGTCCCTCTTCTCTGTCTCTGCATCTCTTTACATTTTTCTTGTGATGAGCATTTGCCACAATGAAGCTGGGTGACAGACCCTTTTCAATCAGTTCTGATCAACTCTCTGGTGAGCTCTTAATTCTGAGATTTTTATCCTGCATGATCACTTTTCTTTATTCCTTGTTTGTTTGTTTTGTTTTTGGATCTATCCACCACCTTTTAATTTATTCTCCTATCTTTTTGTTTTCTTTACAATAAATATTAGACCCCATTTTGACCTCAGTCTATTATCTTCTGAACTTCTCCTTTATCTGAATCTGTGATGTTATTTAGTCATTACAACAGCCATTTTAAGTGATAATATTTATAATAAAATTTTCTCCTTTATGAAAAAGGTCTATAATATCTAGTTGATATCTATGACATCCTAATTTTATTTTAAAAACTCTATTCCCTAATGCTTTGTTAAACATACTCCCTGGAACACTGGCTTAGACAGCTATTGTCACTATCCTGCTACCCAATAGGTAACCCTGAAGAGCTATGGCTTACAAAGAGCTTTTTCGTTTAACCACAAGTCTGAGGACTAGGACAGCTGTGCACCAGGTGGCTTAGCTGAGTGGGGCTCCTGGCTTCAGGCTGTATTTCTGCCCTGCTTCATACGCTCCTTGGTTGAGCTACCTGAAGGCATATTCTGTTGATAGATCGTCAGAGTGAGGAGACCCTGCCAAGGGTTGCTCATGTATTTAAAGCCTTGGCTTACTGCCACATCTGTTAACCCTGATTTTCACTTGTAGGCTCAAAGTCAGTTGGATTTTCTGAAACTAGTGTTTCTGGGACTGTGTGTGTGTTTGGTACTACCTGTGTGAAAGGAAGATAGAACCAGGCACCAGACTGCATCTACCACAGGCTGTCTCTAATGACTGCCTAACAGAGGCTATAGACAACCTGTCTGTGCCTGCTCTCACACACTGCTCTCGTGCATGCTGGCTTCTGGATTAGGGTAGAGTTAACAGCCCTAGTAGCTGCAGCATTCCACAACCATGCACTAGAATTGTACATGAATGCAATAGTTTGTCACCAAAACGGTATGACACAGATGTGTTTATTATGTGGTTTCCCCAGAAGGATGAAGCCTAGCTGCCCATGAGGGTGACCTCTGGGCCTTCTTCCTTTCCTCCTCTGGCTTCCTTGTCTCCTGCAGTTGAAAGTCCTGCAGGGTCACTTTCAAAACAAACACTTTGCCTTGCAGTTATCTCCATATCTGCTTTTGGATTCACCTTCAGACAAAATGTCTATTTTGACAATGAAAGGTAATATATGAATTGCCTTTCTTTCTTTGTGTTCTTCAGAATTGTCTAATTGTTCTGCAATGAATGTACAGTCAGGGAAAGACAAGTCATCAGTGAGAAAAAAAAAAAAACTACCACAAACCATTGCTATGAACTCCCCCTTCCTTTTCCCTACTTTTTCTTAGAAACAGGAAAAATGTACAAATCAAACAAATGAATATAGCTCTTAGCAACAAGAATACACAGATTATCTTTGTTATTTGTGTCTCATTTGGAAAATGCACTGAACTAAAATAAGAGAAAAAATGATAGGCTTAAAATGTGGCAGATTTTCCCTAATTCCATCAGGAAAGGATAAAATGAAGAGAAAAGTTTCCTCTTATTTCCTCAAAGCCTGTTATTTTTAAGGGTAAGAAATGTCATATTCATCTGGGGAGATCCAGCGAATGAGAAGCTCTAACTTCAGGGCCTCACTGAGGGGCCTTTATCCACTTGCTCCTCTCCACCGTAGCCTCCAAGAATAAGAAGAATGAACCTCTCGTCTGTCAATTTTGTTTGCTAGTCCATGGGCCAGAGTAGGAAGAGTGAAGTAAAGATAAGTCTCTGATCTCATGTTGATGGTGGAGAAAGAAAATACGAACAAATAACAGGGTGAGCAAGAGGACTTCTGGGAGAAGTAAGTACAAAAACGTGATGTTGAGTGTCTTACTCTTTTCTGTTCTGTAACACGATATCAGAGACAGGCTGATTTATGAAGGAAAGAAGTTTATTAAGTACACAACACAAGAGGCTAGAAAGTCCATGGGTAAGGCAACAACATCTGGATAGGGCCTTTGTACTGAGAAGCAATGTGGTGAAAAGTGACAAGCACGAATGCATGTCAAAAAATATGCTGGATGATCCATTTATAAAAGTTTGTTTTGGTGATAACTAATTCAGTTCTAAAAGAATTAACCTTCTCCCATGAGAAAGGCATTAATCCTTCTTAATGACTTAGTGATCCCTTGGAGGCCCACACTACCACAGTGGGAATGTAATTTCAATACGAGTTTCAAAGGAGACAATCCGTACTGAAGCTGCATCATGGCAGACATATATTTTGGGGTGAATTGGGATTTCTCCTTAAAACTGGGATTTCTTCTCAAATCATAGCAGACATGTACTTTGGAGTGAAGGAAGAAATTTTATCAGAGGTTCAACTGGATGTAAAGCTTGAAGATGACAAGACTATGACAAAACTATGAGGAACGTCTAGTCTGCAAAGAAAGAATGAGAATACAGACCTTCGGCTAGCCGAGAGTGGATGTTCTGGAGACAAGAGCAGGAGACAAATGGACTTGGAGAACAGGGAGAGATTCCACTATATAAAGCAACAATAACAATAACAGCAAAGCAAATAAATGCCAAACTTCCTATTTAAATATTCTCAAGTTTGGGTAGAGCCACACTAAGTAGTTATACAAGCTGTGCAAAACTAAGGTACATACAGGAAATCTTCTTACATCATTTTTTGAGAGTAAAAACTGATACAAACTTTTTGAAAGGCAATTTGATGGCTTATCAATCTAAAAGTGTTATTTCTGCTTTTACCCCAAATCTTCCCACGCTGCTTTGCATTTCAGAATCATACATTACTTCTGTATTAAAAGGCTAACAAAATGTTAAAATCAGTGTCTTCTGATGAATCATGTTTCAACCCGTGTTCTCTACATCTGAATACTTAGACTGGGGCAGAAGAAGTGGAACAGCACAAGGCCTTGAAAAATGAAAAGCAGGTATTTCAAGATAGATTTAAGCAAAGCATCAGGTTCTTGGAGAGCCATGATAATATTCTATCAAATGTAAGAGTGAATATAGAAGAAATCAGCTTAAGACCACATTTTTGCTTAATTAAAAGTGTGTTGCTTGAATTGTGTCCAAGCCAGGTTTCTCTGGCATTTTTATGTCTACTTTTGGTTCCAGAAATTTTCACCATTTATCACATATTACACCTACCCTGCTAGGAAGAAACACAAGGCAGGTCTGTGTGGGTTAAATATGTGAGCATGTGCCAGTCCCACTCTGGCGTCATTTCCCCTCAGTGATCCAGGAAGAAGCTTTGAGCTGCAAAGTGGCACATCACAGGCGCCAGCTTACTGCAATCAATGTTTCAATAACTCCCAACTGGGCCAGACTGAATCTAATAACAAAAGATGAAAGTGTCTAAGTCTATTAAACTACCAGGTGCCTGAATTTACTTAAATCACATACTAATTTCCTTTCCTGATCTCACTGCTAAGCTGTCAAAGCTCTATCCATGTGTCACTGAGTCAACTGTTTTGGGGTCAATTATGTTGAATTGCTTTTCTATTAATTGGATCACAGCCCAGCAGATTTAATTCATTCTTCAGGTTGAAATGGTCCAGGGTCCAATCACCCCCATATCCTCTCTCTAAAACCAACACAAAGGAACATGTTGTCTAATTGTCCTTCTGGACATCAGCCGTACAGTACAGGTATAGACAGTAATACCCCAGTTAGAATACAGTACACTAAGCTGTTTGTGAGTTGAATATTCATCCAGGTTCCAAGAACAACTACTTTACTTGAGTTGTTGAGGTGTAATCTTGTTTTTTTTCTCCTAATGCCATAAATATAATAGTTTATTACTTTTAGTCCTCTCCAAAACCCTATATTTATAACTGTCACTCTTCCAGAATGGAATTTTCTACCATCTACCCCAGATCTCTTTTCTAACAAAGTTAAGTCCTATTCATCTTTAACACCTTTGCAAATGCCCACACTCTCTTGCTCGTTTCCTGCTTTTAATGTTCTCAAAAGCCCTTTCCCCGTAGCCAACTGGAATGATTCCAAGAGTCCTTTCAGAGGCACGATTCACGGGCTCCATTTTCACTGAGGAAGAAGTGTGGCATCTTGAAGAAACAATGGAAGGTTCTTCTTAGCTGTGATATTTTTGTAACTCTTAAAAACACCTGGATGTATTCTATAACATCCTTGATGGTAAGAATTTCTTCTTCCAAACATGGATCTAATCTGCAGCTGGAAATAACATGCTCTCCAAATCTCCCCGCCAAAGAGTTAAATGTCTTCCTAGCATTTTAAATCATTTAAAAGCACTTAACCACTCAAAATGGTATGAATTCTCCTTCCACTCACATGGAAAGCATCACACAATTGACAAAGAACGTTAGAATGGCTTCAAAACCAAAGGTAGGAAAATTAGGAAAAAAGGTAATACTCCAGATATGTATGAACAAAAATCTTTACCTAAGCAAGACTGGAAAGGTAATTACGATCAGTGGGAGACTCCTCCCTTAATTTAACACCCAAGTTGGTGAGAATTCTTTTTTGTTGTGCTGGATGTATAAAGACAAAAGTAGGCTTTTTCAAAACAAATAAACATTAACTCTACAGAAATAAATCTGGCTTTTTAAAAAAATAGACAAAGTAAAAGAACAACTCACAGAGAGTGTTTCCAGAGAAGGTTAGCAAATGAGTTTTAGCAGACAAGGTAGGAATCTCCAGCAACAGTGTAGACGGATAAACATCTAATTCGGTGGGGTCCTAGAAAGAATAATACAGAGAGAAAATGGACTCTTCTCTGAGAGGTAGAATAGACATATTTTTCTGAAGCCTGAAATTTTAAAACTCTAGGCGCTGGAACTTATACCAGAGTCCCTCTAACTATGGAATTTTAAAATTTTGACCTTAAACCAAAAGCTTCCTCACTGGCTTCTTCAGTTCTAAGGTCTTTAGACTTGCAGTGAGCCACACTTTGGATATCTCAGGGCTGCAGATTGAAGGTGGGTTTCGGGACGTAGCCCACACAGTCATGTAAGACAGTCTCTCCAACAAAACTTCTCCAGTGTATCTATATCCATCCCCCACGGGGCCAGTCTTTTTGGAAAACTGTATTGTTCCTGTCTAAATCAGAATCCCTTTATACTCAGCCAGTCTCCACCATTTCATAGGTTTTATTCCTGTTGAGTATTTTTTCACTGTTTATTCCCTTGTTAGAATAAAAGTGTCATCAGAATAGGGAGTTTGTCTCTATTATTTAATATTATATCCTCTGGACTTAGAGAACCTTAATAAACATAGCCTTGTATGAAAATTTGTCAAATGAGTAGAAGATGAATTTAAAGATCCTGTGCTAAAATGTAGTTTGTTAGTCAAAACAATTCATGATTGAACCAAGCACAATAAATTCACAACTGCACCTCATGAACAGATTGTCTCATGCTGATAAACAATGCCACAGTGGAGCCCTGAGAAGAACATTCTTTTGAGAGACTTTTCTCATTTCCTGGGCTCTGTGTTCAGAGCACTCTGAAATAATATTTACCCAAGTTTCTCGATGGTGTGAACCACCTAGGGCCCCAGTGAACTTCAACTCTTCTATTCTTCATTATCTGGCATCTGGATACAGTGAAATCTTTAGTGTCAGGGGAAGTTTGAGTATTTAAGTGTCTGGAAAATACCTCTAAGTGTTGTAAATCAATAACGCTTGAAAAACACTGGTGGTAGTAGAGTTTGGCAAACTTTTGTGCACAGTAAACTCCTAAAGTCAGGTTGCACCCTCATACTAATTAATTTGGTAGTCATACTCATGCATATGTCATTTCTAAACTCTCTGTTATCCTAATACATGTCTAAGTGTGAAAAGTACTTCTCCACAGTAGTGTTTCTTAGACTTCATATATGAATATAAAGCATATTTGTATATGAGTAATTCAGGGATGTTAAAATGCAGGCTCAGACTCAGGGGGGCTTGGTTGAAATCTGTTATTCTCTTTCATTAGCAAGCTCCCATAATGTTGGTGCTGGGGATCCTCAGGCCCTTGTTGAGTAACAAAATTCTAGTGAATACACAAATAGCCCAAGGCACAGTAAGACCTGCTATGCATATGGCATAAAAGCCATTAGGATGTATAGTGAAGACTGTGATGTTGGGCTCAGAACAGGATACTTCTAAATATTGCACTCCAGCATGCTGAGTTATTTAAACCAAGGGACATTGAAAGATCTCAGAAACAATTCCTCTCTAACTCTTCTCCTGTCCTCCTCTGTCTGCCACTTTCTTTCCTCCAAGGTGAGTCAGAGATGCCAGGATTCCTCCTCTCCAAGAATAGAACTTCCTGTCTTCTAAAGCCTGCCATAAAATCAAGAAAGGCCATTCTTTTTCTCCTTTGAAGACTCTCATTCCAGAAGGATCCTTCCCAATCCTGGAGAAAGGAATATTACACAAAAAGACCAAGAAGAACCTAGACAGGCAAATCTTGATAGGGTTTCCCTTCAATCCAGGACCATTATCTCATACCCTCATTTACAATCACATTTTCACATGGCTATCCATTATTTCTTGAATCCATGCACAAAACCTACAGTTTCCTTGAGTGTTTCAGGGCTGGGGAGATAGCTCAGCAGCACAAAGTGTCTGCTTGGTCCTGAGTTCAATTCCTGGTACCAAAAACAAAACAAAACAAAGTGTATGCCTCAGTGTTTCACTCTTTATTCCTGACAGGCCCTTTGTTATATAAAACAATTACACAAATGGGTTATGCTTTCCTCTGGTTAACCTGTTTTTGTTATAGATACATTGGCTGTGAACTTATGATGGGTGAGGCAAGTGATCACTCTTCTCAGTCCCTGAAGTTGTAAGGTCAGAGTGTATGTATAGCATTTGTGTCCCTGTATCAACAATATAATCCTGTTAATTGTAGTTTGTTTTACACACACTTAATGCTTGGAGTTTGGGGCTCATACAATTCATTTTTTCACAATCCATCTTTCAATTGGTAAGTATACTTTAGAGTCCAGTACATATTAAGTACTATGCTTACTCTCCTACATATACATCAGTCACCATTCAATCTGAAAATATATATCCTTATACAACCATCCTTAAAGTGGTTTTTCTATATAGCCTGTCATTCCAGTATGGTCACCTGTCCTAAGTGCACAACAGAATGGAAAATTCTGCAAATGTATGAAGCCCGTCCATTACTGAGATGTATGACAATCTTTTCAGAGTATCCTGAAGATCTATTCAGTGTATCCACTGCAGCATTAACTAAATAATTTCATATATGTCTTAAGTCTGAGATTTGACTCTAGGGTCACCAATATTGGTAGAGTGGATGATCAGCTTCTGAGTTTGGTCATTATCTGTCACTGCAAGGCCTTATTATAAGCAGAAGCTGTGAGTGTGAAAGAAGAAGTTTCCCTTGACTGGCTTTGGTCAAAGGCCAGGCCCTTACATTCAATTAGTTAGACTTTTGGCAGTTTCATCAGTGAGCAATAATAGATCTGATTATGTACTTAATGACTGACATAATCCAATCCTTTACTGATAAAGCCACTGCTTGTGGTCGAACATAATGAAAGTTGAGGGGGAAAATTGATCCCTTTGCTGAAGACTAATCTGTGTCCATAAAATGAGGAGTTTTTTAAGAAGGGGAGGGTAATGCGATTCCCTTTGAATAGGTCCTCTGCCCATGATTGCTTGAACAGCCAACCAATAAGCCTTGAATTCTGATAGTTACTCAACATCAGCATTTGTATGATTTGTGTGTGGTCTGAGAATGAAATTATTTTTAATTAGTATAAAATGCCAGATAAATTCAATTAAAATCTTAACCTCTCCTTCTTGAAAGAGGATCTGTGTTGGCCTACAGAGGCAGCATGTTTAAGAGCGGGACATAATCACATAGTGGAAATAACACCAGTTTCCTACTTGTTAACTATGCAGAAGTAACCAAGTTTCCTCAGCATTTTAGGATTCAATTCCCTTCTGTCTAAAATAAAATCCTAAAGTCCTTGCCATTTTCACAGTGCTGTGGATCTATGAGAGTATTTTAGCTAACATGCTACTCTGAGGGCTCAATTTAGAAGGTGGAGATTTGTACTTGGCTCTTAGTTAGCAGGCTTTCTTTTTCTGATGATCTCTGCTGGCTGCTAAACGCTGGTGACTCAGAGATAAACACAAGTGTATTCTAATCTTTCAGACAGAGAGTTGTAGCTTTGCTGTGGAATAAAGTGAAGGCATTTGTGCTCTGAACTTTGGGTACTTTTCACTGCATACAAGTTGACTTAACAAAATAAGAGGGCATAGAGCCATATGTGTTTACTTAGCCCCTCATAGCTAACCCCCCTTTCAGCGCCTTGGTCACACTGTTGTGAAAACAGCAAGGTAATTGCCAAGTTCAATCAGCTTCCATGATGTCATGGATGGAAAGACCGGTGAACTGTTCTGTTGCTAGACGTTAAGGCTGGGAATGATGTCATGCTTTAAAAATAAATAAGCATAACCTAATGTCTTTTTATTAATAGTTGACTAATTGGTGCATCAGAAGAAGGAAAGCTTTGTAGGAGAATGAGAAACTGCCTCTGACATCATACTGACTGCACAAGGAGAACTTTCTTCTCTGGGTATACACATACACACACACACACACACATGCAGGCAAACACACACATGTGCATACATATGTGTGCACAACACAGGCACATGGGTAAACTGGCTTCCTAAATAATGGATCCCTGGATGACACTCCAAGAACCATGAAATGGCATCAGCAATTTGATTGGGCCACAGCTAAGAAAAATTAGACTGAGAAATGATAATACGATGTAATGTGCTACTTGGAAATAGCATGGCTTAGGAGGAAGCAGAGGGTAAGGGTCTGGTGTGAGTGATCCTTCCTGCTGTTACTAGATGTCCTCTGATTCAGACCCCACAGCTGAGCAGATCTCACCTGTGCTTTCAATTTGTTTGTTCAAGGCCAGTCAAAGTCTTGGTAAAGTCCAGTTTAGTAAAATGAAAGAATAGATGTGCTGACTGTATGTGGAAGAGAAACACATACACACACACACACACAGAGACACACACACAAACACATACACACAATCATTCATCGGTAAGTAATGTTTAGAAAGCAAAGAACTGTAGAGAAATCAGATGAACTAGGTATTCTGATGACTAAGTACTTATAACTTTAGAGACTGACATTTCTCTTATCGTAGGTTTGAATGCAACGTGTTTCACCCAAGCAGATTGAATTTGTCCCTATCTCTTTGGTTCTGAAGGTGTTTTTGTCAGGATTTTTGTAGCCCTGGGAAAAAGATAGACCTCTTTAAGCCTTGTGGAGCATGTCCAATGCAGTATTTCCTACAGACAGATGTAATACAGTACTCATTTAGGTTGAAATACCTGATTCACTCTAAGTGGAAACACAACCCCATGTGTACAGATGTCAACATGACTCCATCCTCAGCCTGGATGTTTGGGCACTTTGCACAGTATACATGCATTTCAGCCAGGATGGGCATTTCCTCCTAGCTCACTATTGTAAGAGGAAGAGGTCAGAGAGCTACCATCCAGGAATGTGGGCTTGTATAGGCCAAATATATCTTGCCTAAAAAGTTTAGAACCAGAAGTGTTCCTGACTTCAAATTTTCCTATTTTCAAGTACTTATATACATACATAATGAGTTACCTCAGACATGGTACTCAAACACAAATATTAAACTCATTTCTATTTCATATTTATCAAGGTAATTTTTTGTATAAGATTCTTAGTGTACCTGTGTTTTGACTGTGACCCTTTACCTAAAATGAAGTGAGGAATGTTTTACATGCAGAGTCCTATGGATTGATCCTTTAAACACTTCAAAATTTTAAGCATTTTCAATTTTAGATCTTTGATTTAAGGATGCATACCCTACATGGGCTTCCCAGTCAGTCTGTCCTCAAAGAGCAGTGGATAAGCCACACTTAGAGGTCAAATTACTCCTCAGACCTGTGAAACTGGGTCACAATTTGAGAATTTAATCAAAGAAGTGATTTATCAAAAGAGTGAAGCCATTTTCTGGCTTTTACATCTCCTGTAACTTTGTGGAATTGAGCCTGCCTTCTGAGGATTCCAACTGCCAACTGCTCAAGGATGCCCAGCTACCCAGTGGCCATTCCGTCAAGGTGGTTCTTCTATGTTGTCCAAACAGAGCTCCATGTGTAAAGAAACACATAAGAGATGCCTTGATGCTAACAGTAGGAAGCAGGGTAACAGGGAAAAAGAAAGAGGGTGAAGGAAGAGAACCTACTGAGTGGGTGTCCATATCAGCCACCTTGCAAGGAAGCACAGACACATGCAGCGGTGATTCTCAACAAAACAGCAGCAGTCACTGGGAGCCAGAAACATGAGTTCTGTTATATTCTCCTACAACTCTAGTTCTCCAAGTTGTGTCCCACTGTGAGAAATGGAAATTCTCAGGCTGTGTCAACATCTGAATCAGGAAAACTGCGGAAGTATCTCTGAAATTTTGCTTCTCCAAGCAATGGGGATGCACACTAAAGTAAGAGCCACCGGCCTAAGAAAGCCCCTGAAGGTCTGCTGGTTGTCATTCATTCTTTCTGAAACCAGTTCTCTGATGCTTACAGGATCCCCACAGAACTTGACATTCACCTTTGCCACACTCTCTTTGATCACATATTGACTAAGAATGGTGTCTGTGAGCAGGAAAAGGCCATTTAAGCTGTTTGATAGCTTTGGGATTAGGGGTAAGGACAGCCACTTTGTGAGTCTCAGTTTCTGTACCCCTAAAATGAGAACCGAAACAAGACAATCTCTAAGATTCTATTAGGATTAGAATTATATGATTCTATGAGCTGTGAGTGCTATTATTGTGAATTGTGAATACCCATTTCTGTTCTCCTCATATTTATAGACATGCACAGAGGTGGAAGGAGTCAAAAAATACTCTTCAGGATAGCCTCACAATAAACGTGGGGGATGGGTAAATGATGAGATCCTCACCAAAACTGACATCACTGTCAGAGACAGCAACCATTACATATATCAAGCACACATCTAAATTTATCAGTCCGCATTCTTGTGATATATACTACAAATAAGGTATTAATGTCAGCATGAAGGCAACAGGTTTTCTAGACATGTCGTTCTCAAATAAATATTGAATTATTAAATGGTAAATCCAGGTGAACAGGCATTATGATGAGGGATTCTACTAGGTTTATTGAATAGCTACATATTATAATAATCAATATGCAACCAAAATCTTTGGAACACATTTTAGAAACCAGGTGGTACATCTTTACACAGAAGAGAGAGCACCAGGCTTGCTCTATTCTTTTATTTAACACATTGTTTTAGTTCTTTTGTAGGGAAAATTGAAAACAGATGAAAAGAAAATATAGTAAAAAGGTGCGCTCTCAAATATGGTGGAGTCAAAATTTAGGGTGAAGACTTTTTCAAGAAATACACAATGTAGACTGCAGAAAGTGACCATAAGAACACAGAAGCAAGATGCTCTTCTTGCAGCATAAGAGAAGAAAACTTGTGAGTCTGAGTACTGTATAGTTGATAACCTAAATGCTGATTGTGTTAGTGTTTCTTTATTATACCAAGATACCAGACAACGAAGATATAAAAATAAGATATTTATTTTGGGCTCTGTTCTGGCATTTCACATGTGTGATTGCTCCTGTTGCTTTGAGACTGTGGCAAGATAGGAATCACAGTGGGGGCACAGGAAAGGTACTCACTTCATGAGAGTGGAAAGGATCCAGAGTCCTATGATCCCTTTCAAAGGTACACCCTCAGTGACCTAATGACTTCCCATAAGGCACCACCTCTTTAAGGTTTTATAATTTCCCAAGAATGTTGTAATAAGGACCAACTCTTTAACCCATGAGTCTTTGGGGGTCATTCCAGACCCACACTAAAGCATCAGTAGCAACAATGTCATACAATGAAAGTTGGTAGTTCTTTTACATGCTGTCTTCACACTTATCAACATAACTATATCTGGTAACAACTTTTTACAGATGGGTTAATCAAGCCCCAGACTGGTGAGCAGCAGAGGAAAGACTTGCGCTAAGGCAGGGGGCTTTCAGAGCTTCCACACTTACCCAATCAACTCTTTCCACCTTGGAGATATTTCAATTTTATCTCCCCACTTTACAGACCAAGTTCAAGACTGCAGGTTTCTGCTGGCAAATGAATCCCTCAATTGGTATTGAATGACCTCAAAAAAAAATCACTGATACCCAACTAAAGAAAAATTGAGCTCAAATATCAGTGGAATCCAGGCTATCTTTGAAACTGTCCAAGTGATTCCAATGTTCAACCCAGGCTGAGAAACCACAGGTAGCAAGAGAGATTTGGTTGTTTTCTTTTTGGACATTCCAACTCTGTCCCTTGGCATCTCTTCCCACGTTTCAGGGAAGCTATCTTTTTCTTGATATTACATTAGTGCAGACAGACTCCTAAGCATCTTAATGTCATTGCAGGTCCTCAACCATGCACAGTCATTCTTTGTACTATCGGCTGCTGACATAATCAAGTTAGAATGGATCTTGTTTTGCTTGGTGTTTCAATACTGCTAGTGTGAAATGTCTGCTATTTTAGGCTTCTTCAGCACTGTGGAGTTATAACTAACATCTTAAAAAATCATGACACCAATAATCAAGGTTTGTGACCAATAAAAATCAATCCTGCTGACAAGTAATGGTGAACATCACTCCCTCAGATATCCGACCTTCATGCTTAGTAAAATGTGGATAACTTCCTTCTCACCATGCAGACGAGTTCAAGTGTTATTTCTTCTACCCTTTACCTTGAGACTTTTCTGTGTCAACTGCNCATTTTCAATGAGGCTAGTTTACCATGTTGAGACTCAAGATGATCTTTTCTTTGTCTTTAATTACCTAAAGGATTTTTGAAACCTTGAAGCTGATATGTTTAATCTTTGTGTTCACAGACCATTCAGCCGCTAGACAGAGATATACACTGAAAGGAAGAGAAGTTTTCAGTTGTACATCAAGAAGATTTCTTGGCCACTGAGTAAAAATACCCTGGAATCAACATGGAATGAGCAGGCTGGATCCTCTTCTACAATAAAACAAGGTCTATTCTGGTTGGATTGGCCCTACCTGCCTAACCCATTTTGCTTGCACTCTTTATACTCTGCAATTTAAGGTGTCTTTAAAGTGTACTGATTCAAACCCACCCAAGTAATTTTGTGAAGGCACCATGGCCTGAACTGAAGCTGAAATTTCAAGTCCTTATGTGTTTTTAAAGCTCTTCAATCTCAGGGGAGGGAGAATATCTTCTTGCCAGGTCACTGCTCTCAAAACAAGCTGTGGAATAGAGGCCTCGTTACTCACGACTCTCAGTCCACCCCAGCTGCGATGCTCTGCATGGTTGCCCAACTCCTCGGCTGCCCTGTTGAGTTTATGTGTGTTTTATTTCCCTTCCAAGAGGGCCTGTACTTCATTAGTACTAAAG
>NDGM011037641.1:0-14408 GCA_002564305.1 Octomys mimax | reverse complement strand
TGAACTCAGGCCCTTGCACTTGCCAGGGAAGCACTTATTCCACTCAGCCATCTCCCCGGCCCCAATAGAGAAATTTTTAAAAATGCTTTTCAGAGGACAAATGAACCAATCTTATTTCAAAACCCCACTTCCTTTATTATTCATTAGTTTCTTATCTAGTACATGAGGAATGTTTTAAGATCAGGTTTTATATTGCGTTTTATTTTTTCTACTTCAGTTTGTTTCTTCTTTTTATTTTTTATTTTTTATTTTCTTTGGTCTAGTTTGAAAGTTCCATGTTTTCTTATATGGACAAACATTACCTAGAGGGCTACTTGTCATTTGTTATAAGCCACTTACACACTTTTGTGTGCCACCAACATTTCACACTGCATAAGAAAAAAAGCACACAGTACTCCAGAGCTTTTGACCCTTTGTTCAAATCATTAAAGTATTACATTTGACTTTTCCTCTTTTAGATAATTTTTTTTTCTTTTACAGGGAATCAAACTCAGGAGCTCATGTTTGCCAGGCAGGTACTTATGCTGCTGAGATATACCTTCAGTCCTTTTAGATATTTTATAATATTACAAATTTCATAATCATCTAAGGAAGACTTTTTGTCCTTCACATGATAAACATGCTTAACGTTTCGGCTGGGCATGATGGTGTATGCCTATAATTCTAGCACTTGGGAGCTGAGCCAGGGAGATAGCCACAAGTTTAAGACCATCTTGGGCAACATAGCCAATTCAAAATCAACCTGAACTGTGTAGTGAATCCTTGTGTCAAAGGAAACAACGAAAACAACAACAAAAAACCCACAATGGCCATTGAGATTACTCAGTGGATTAAGCATCTGCTTAGACAAGCACAGGGACCAGGATTTGATCCTCAGCACTACATGGCATGTTGGCCCCACCCCACGTGAGCTGAGCCGACCACTGAGTCCGGGCATGATGGTGTATTCCTGTAATCCCAGTGGTGGGGAGGCTGAAAATAGGAGGATAACTACAAGTCTGAGCTTTGTAGTGAGACCCTGTACTAAATACACTTAAAAACATAAATAATGGGCTGGGGAGATAGCTCAGTGGAATAAATCCTTGCCTGGTAATGCAAGGTCCTGAGTTCAATCCCTGGTACAGAAAAATAAATAAATAAATAAATAAATAAATAAATAACATTTCACTAAACATATAATCACAAAATGTATTTTTAAACTTCTCTGAATGTAATGACCTACAAAAATTCCCCAGGGAAAGAGATGTGCTATTTGACAGAAAAGATGTGTCTCCTCTTTTGAAGTTAGGGTAGCATTTCTAATTTTGATAGTTAAGAAATTTTTTAAAGACATTTTAAATTTGAAAAGCTTTATTCTTGAACAATTATGGAACCTTTTATGACAACCTTGATTATCTTTAATAACAAGTATCCAACCCTGAGTACATAGTATATTGTTACAATTTTGTATCTTTTATATGCACTTTATATATTTTTGAAAAATAAATTTTGTATTTTTTAATGAATACAAAATGTTCAAAAAATAGAAATGATACAAAATTTCATTAAATAAAGTAATAGGAATTCAACAGTGGTTGTTGTGTTGCATAATGTCATCTTCAAATTAGTTGTTTAGGTTACCAGATATAAATCTGCAAAATTGGTGAAAAGAAAAAAAGTTATAAGAAATTAAAAAGACAAAAAACTTTAAGCATTACTGTTCCTTTCAGTAGGCTAGAAAAATCAATGCATAAATATGTATACTTAATCACATTAAAAGAGTTAGAACTAATTAGTGTTTTACCAAGTTTGTTTTATTTATTTGTTTTTTTAGTTAACTTTTATTTTATTTGGAAGAATAAATCAGAAGCAAAAACAAATAGAAAAAATGACAGAGACAGGGTAACATACAATACAAATGTTACAGATTTTCAAAACAGAAATAGCTAATTAACAATGGTTGCTATATTATCTATTTTTAGCATCAAATCTTTTGCTCATATTAACAGATATAGTTATGCAAGATTGGACAAGTAATTTAATATTAATGCTTGCTTTCAAGAAATCTTAATTTTTCCTTGTCTTTTCTTTTAAATTCATTTTTAAAAGTGTTTAATAATTGATAATACATAAGAAACACTACTTATTTAGAAGACCAAGATGAGAAGTATTCGACCATGAGTTTTGTATTACACTTTGCTGTCATTGATGTAGTTGCTTAGATTGTAGATATTAGCATACAGAGTTAATCAAGATGAATAGTCTAAACATTAACTACTATTTTCAAATTACTAATGGAAATTATGAGTAAAATCATCTCAGCCATCCTGTTTATATACTTGCATGATTTCTCACCATTCCTTCTTTCCTATTTTTTTCTCCTTTTTTCTCATCTTCATTGTTTAATCCTTAAGTTCAGTTTCTTTCTGATAAGATCTTACTTACCACTGTGGAAAATTTACAACTGCTATCAATAAAAAGTAACTCTGCAGCTCTCAAGATGTTGGTTATTGTTAATAACACTACACTGTCAAAAATATCAAAAGAAAAAAAATACTAGCAATCTGTATCATTTTGATTCTGATATGTATGCATAGTACTTGAAAAAGAAGGGTCTGCGTGGACAGTGATCATGGTTACCCCTAGCCATGCTTCCATTGAAGACCATGAGCTGAAACCTTTGAAACTCTGAGTCAAAGTAAGTTTTTTCTCCTTTAAGTTGGTTTATCTCAGGTATTTGTTACAGTAACAGCAAAGCTGAGTAGCACTCCTGATCCCAGGCTTGGTGTATACCCACAATTCTCTCCTTATTTCCTATTATCACACCAAGAGGTGGGTGTTGTAATTATTTTCTTACCCAGTGAGTCAGCTCATGCATGGATAGCTGGTAGATAGTAGACCAGTCAGAGGGGGCTGCTTATCACTTCTAGATTTCTGGTGAGTTAGTGGCTTTGCTTTATACTTGGTAGGTACTTGGGAAGTATGCACTGAACAATTTAATTGAGCCTTTGTCCTGACCTTCTAGTTCCAAAATGAATGCTGACAAACTTGACATTATGGCTGCTCCATGTGACATGCCAACTCAGATAACATCACAATTCTGCCTTTTTCAAAAAGCAAACTGACATTTTTTTACATTCATGAAATAAATGGTAGGCAAAGGAAAAGAGAGACTCAGTACTTCAATGAGAAAGAAATGCACTTGGAATTCTGGCTGGATTATTATTATTATTTTTCATTTAGGTACTTTGTACAGGGTCTTATTACATAGCATGGACTTGTAGTGATCCTCCTGCTTTCAGCCTCCCCTGCACTGGGATTATAGGTGTGCGCTACCACACCTGGACTCTGCCACTGGCTCAGAGTGCCCTGGGGGTGGGGCCAGCTTGACATGCGAGACCTGGGATAGAATTGTGGTCCATGCACTTGCCAAAACAGGTGCTTAGTCTTCTGAGCTATCTCATTGGCCCTATAACTGGATTATTCTGACAAATCACCTAATCGCTCTGAGCCTCAGTTTCCTTAACTGTAAGAGAATGGTGGGAAGGAGTTACAACTGAAAATTTTGCATCACCATATGATGGGGATTAAGATACAAAATTCTTAGTACTTAAAAATATAGATGTTTTCTATAATTCCCATCTTGAATACATTAACATTACAACTAATGAAAATATTCTCATACTTATCACATTCCATGTCAACCTAGTCACTGAACAGCCTGCGAAGGATCTGCCCCAGCAGGGTCTCACTGGAATGGATCTGCCAGAGTACTGAATTCAACTAACATGCTTTTATACATGGTGCAACTAGTTTCCACAGCAACAGGAGGCATTATCTTTACTGATTCAAAATAGTCAATGCATACCAAAATGACAGCACAGGGTTAGGTGATATTAAATGTGGAAAAACAGTACCTTAAAAATATTATGACATGGAGACACTTCTTGGAGCACAAAATAACATAAAAGATATTAAAATGCAGAGATGTTGAAGACTCAGAAGTATATTCTGTGCAGAATGCTGAAATTAATGATGACTGAGGGTCAGGCATAGCATCACAGCTCCAAGTGTCCCCAAAGCCCAGCATATGGTGCTGTTTGGAGGGAGGAGAATCTGTTGGAGGTGAGGTACAGTGAAAAGAAGTTGAGTCATTCTGAGATGTTTTGTCCTGTCCCCATGATAGAAAACTGAGGAATACAGTTTCCAAGGCTTCAGTGATCATACAGAGATTAGAAACATGGGCTGTTCTTAGGTGTGGGAGCTGGCAGAGGATTCAGATGTTCTCCTCCCTATAAAACAGAGAAACACAGTGCTTTACATCTTTGTTTCACTGAGACTTAAGAGTAAGTAGAATAAAAGCATCTGTCATAGATTCTTGTGAATAGTAAGTTATAAACAATAGGTAAATGTGATTTCTCTTGAATTTATTTTATTTTAATTTATCTTTTTTCAGGAGAGGAATATAGAAGCTGACATTTCACTGATACAGTTTGTAAAGTAATGCTTTCTTATCCATATCCACTGCAAACTTGGGCCTTTTGAAATGGAAAAGATAATATATTCAAATTTTCTAAAATGTAAAAAGAGGATTCCTAAATATAGGGTTTAGAGTAAAGATAAATCCTCCTCTCACTTGGCAGTGGTAGCTTTGACAATAATGGTAAGAGAGATGCTATCACCAGTTGGGCCAGTGACATGGGCCGTGGCTGTGCAGGAGAGCCTTCTGCTTGTACAGTCTAGGGGAATGCTTCTCAAAAGCAAAGAGTGTCACAGCAAAGAAGGGGCAGGGCTGCATTATGCCTCACAGTTTCTCATAGTATTCTGTAAGCAGCATATAAAAGCACAATGAAGATAATGAAACTATTCCAATAAACATAAGGGAAGCAAACAGAGATGAAATGAATATAATACACATTTGCCCAGTGAGGCCAGGAAGAGACATGGATTAGGAATTAATTTTTCCTAAGCAATCCATCAAGATATTGAGCAAAATATATTGCTAATGAAAAAATAACAAACACCTATTGAGAGACAAATGCATGTAACTCTAAATCATAGATCACAAAAAGATTTCCTCAGGCACATTGATGACAATCATATGATGCATAAAATAGGGGCTTCTCCCTATTCTGTGTTATTGGATAATCATCTTTCCAAACCCATGGTTACATCATGCTGGGGGATAAAGGACCTTTACCAGAGGGCTCTTAGCATGAGCTGTGAAGATGTCACTTAAGCAAAAAATATTCAAAATGACAAAGTGATCAGGCTTATGTCCAGAGGAAAGCAAACACATTTCAAACACAGAAAAATTTGGTTATTATTGTTTCTTTAAGAACCTTTGAATGAATGTGACAATAATCTTGCTTACAGTTATCAGTTTTATTTCAAACTCTTTCCATTTCTGCTTATTATAAAAATATAGAGATGAGGACAGCTCTAGTATATACTATACAATTTAGAACTCTCTTTCTTATACCTTTGGAAATTTCACATATTCATGTAAAATTGCAGTATTCATCCAATTTTAAAAGATGCATAATTATCTAAAGTAGATATTTGAGGCAGAAAGGACTTAGAATATCTGCAACTTATTATTATGTATACCATGTCCTCTTTGTAGATAAAACTTGGATTTCTGTTGTATATAGGTCTTGGCTTTTTGCTTGGATTATTTATCAAAAGAATTTCACATTAGAGTTTAATAGAATCTGGAAGAGTCCAAAATTGAACCCCAGGGGCTGCAGAGATAGCTCAGTGGTGTAAGCGCCTGCCTGGCAAGCACAAGGACCAGGTTCAATCCGCAGCCTGACATACTGTGCAAGATTCACAATGAAATCCTGCACCAAGTACATGAATTTAAAATTTTAAAAATTGGGGAATGTTAAAGATTCTTTTTTAAAAAATCGTCTTAATATTAAGGAGCCAGGGAGCTAGCTCAGTAGAATAAACACTTGCCTGGCAAACACAAAGTTCTGAGTTCAATCTCAGGTACCACAAAAAAAATATTGAACCCTAGTATTTTTTGTATTACATTCATGGACATGATCTTTGAATTTTAAAATAAATAAACATTTGAGCTGCACTTTTACTGTATACCTAGTATTGCTATGTAGTAATGTATCATTCAAAGCTACATGATTTTGAAAAAGGGTATGTCATCTTACAATATTGAATAGAGTTGACATCTACTATAGGTTGTAGTGTATTATTTACACCTGAGAATAAAATAGATGATGAGTAATAGGACTACAGCTGGTACTGTCCTGAGGGAACTGGCACTAAGTCCCAGTAACTGTATGTGAAGCACAGTGCATACTGACAGTAGGGAAGTGAAAACAATATGGGACTAGTTCCTTCCCTTGTGTGTCTCATAGACAAATGAGGTAGATATTCAAAAGGTCAAGCAACTATTCAAAGCATAATACTATGTGAGAGTCATAAAGTGATATGAGAAATCATTAATGAAGAGTCATAATTAATGGCAATTGTCTTCAAAAATGATCTCAAAAATAGAGTTTGATTATTGACAAAAAGTGGAGTTTTGTTGTTGTTTTGTCTTTTTGTCTGTTGGTTTGTTTGTTTTGCCATACTGGGTATTGAACTCAGGGCCTTATTCTTGCCAGGCAGGCACTTATGGTGCTGAGTGATATGCCTGGTCCAAACAGTTTTTGGATTGAAGGAGTTTCACAGTATTAGGTGCAATGACTCTCCCTCAACTCAGATGCTCAACTCGGAAACCTGGGATTTATTCTCGGTTCATCTCTTTCTCTCACTCCCTTGTAACTTTATGAGCAAGTCAGGACCCATCTGCCTCCAGACTGCATGCCTTCACCACCTCCACTGTGCCCATCTTAGTCCTAACTGTCCTCCTCTCCCAACTCCTATCCTTCCACAATCCCACTCTTAATCCCAAATCCAATATGATTTTTTAGCACAAACAACTGGCCAACCTTTCACATTACACCTAGGATAAAAGAGAAAAAAATTGCTTCACCTTCTGGAACATAATATCCAGGCTCTTTCATGATCTCTTAGCTTTTTCACACCATTCTGTGCTTAACCAAGCCACAGCCACACTAGCTGCATCTCCAACTCCCACCCTGTGAGGTTTGTCTTTATTCTTCCCTCTGCATGAACACTCACAACTCATCTCTTCAACTTCAGTTCTTTGCTCAAATACCACTTCCCAGAAACTCAGGCCTAAGGTGGGCCTCTGCCCCTGCCCCACCACTTGCTGCTCATCGTAACACTGTATGAAATGGGACAGCACTATGAAGCACACATGGCAAGAAAATGTGTGAATGATGATGTGTTAATGAGGTGCCCTTTGCCTCTCCCTGCTAGACTGGAAGCTTCATGAGAGGAAGGATCTCTCACCTGCTCTGTCCCATGCAGCAGAAAGAGATGTCACAAAAGTGACATAGTTATGATAGTTGATAAAGGTGATATAGTTATGACAGTTGTTGATTGAGTGTTGTATCTGAGCTAATTTAATGAAATCCTTAAGAAATGAAAGATTTTGTGCACATTCACACTTGTCATATATATTTTTTAAGTTATGTATTTGATACAGGGTCTCATTATGCAGGTCAGGCTCATAATGATCCTCTTGACTCAGCCTCTCCAGCGCTGGGATTACAGGTTTGCACCACCATGCCTGGTTTCAGTGGCTGGCTCAGTGCAGGGCTGGCATGACATGCAGTACCAGGAATTGAACCTGAGTTCTTGCACGTGCCAGGCAGGTGCTTAGACTGCTGAGCTATCTCCCTGGCCCACACTTCTCATATAAATATAACACGAATCCCACAGAATCAGGTATAGCGCTGTACTGGGCAGACTGGAGCTGTTTGCTTGGCTCACTGTTGCAGACTTTTCAGTCACCTTCAGATGGCTCCAAGGTAGAAAAATGAGAAAAGTGTGCTGGAAGAAAACTGCTCATCTCTTAGCATCTGAGAAGCAGTAATCAGGAGAAAAGCCTTTCAAAAAGGTCAGTGAGCTAGGGTCCCCAAGGTAATGTCCCTATTCCCCACTTCCTGCAACCGGGCCCCACTTAAAGGCCATGCAGTAATGAACTCATTGAAGAGTTAACTCAGTGGTAGCTTGGTGCCTCCAGGAGTCTCTTGTTCATCTCAAGTTGACAATCAAGAACATCAAGCACATAAACAGATCACACACACAACATATGTCACTCTGAAAATATGCTGACTTTTCATGATTAAAATATGTTTCTGTGTTTCCTCCCTTCTTCTCCTGTCCCTCTTTTAAACTTCAATCATGGGATGGCAAAATTAATAAAGCATCAAGGCAGGGCAGTTCCAAGAGACCACACAAATGAAATTGAGGCACCAAAGAAAGTGCTTATAATCATATGAATTATCCCATGGCTAATTTATACTTATATAACACCTTCACTTAGAAAGAGCCTAAAGTTTTGTTATTATTCCTAGCTCACATGCATCAGATTATATCAGGCTATAGCATTTTGTAAATAGCATAGAGGAAAAATTAGGGCTCAAGACAAGCTATCGCCTAACTAAAATTATCTGAAGATAGTTCCTCACAATGATAAAATTGGAAATTGTTTAGCTAATATAGCATATTAAAGAACCTGCACAATTGATTGGAATTTCAACACACTTGGGAAGAACAGCGTCATTAAATTCATCTAGCACAATGGCTTTCAAGACTGAAAATATAGCCTTTTTCAGGGATGTTTTAAGACTCTAAGAGGCATTTAAAAAGTATTTTAATGAACTTTTTGAAAAAAAAAGCAGTTATGAAATTTTTAAACAAATTTTGATGAGGTCTGGTAGACTGGCAGCTAGTGTGGATAAGTATTTACAAAATATCTCAGAAGATTAGAAAAGAGTTTAAGATCTTTTTTTCTTCTTATGCCGTCTGTAGGAATCTAGTGGAGAAATTGAGTCTAGGGTAATCCAATTCATAATTATCTTGGAGTTTCTAGAGATATTTACAGTATATCTAGAAGATCATGATAAAATATTTAACTTTCTGGCCCTTAGCACAAATTGCATTCTAATCTTTTTAGGTTTAAAACTTTACATTTTGGTAAAAATTTGGACCTTAGAAATTATCTTAGGGATTTATGCATTAGTGACGCATTTGTAAAATTTGCACCTCCTCTTTTCCATATAGTGTGGAATATAATGATTATTTGAAGTTTATGGGATTTTATGTGACTTGATTCTTGTTTTATACTTAATGTCAATAGATCAATACAAATTTTCATAAATACCTATTTTATGTTTTTAAATTTTAGTTTAAAAATAAATATAACTAGCCCTTCATACAATTAGAACATTTCAATTACTGAGGTGGATTTTCCATTTGACCTCCTACAGTGAATGTCCTTCATGATTCTGTTTCATTTCCTGATTCCTTGTCTATTAACAAAGCAGGCTATATCTAATAAAGACACAATTACACAAACACATGCACACATACAATTAGTCCTAGAAAGTATATATAAAGCTTTGTCATCATTCCTAGAACTATTGTACGTGTTAAGGTGGTAACTTCTCACATAGATGTTATCTATATTGCCTTCTAGATCAAGTATTCTTAACTTTGACGTTGTTGACATTTTAGGCTGAAAGTTTATTGTTGGGGAGGGAGATGCTATCTTTTGCTATGTTGTATGTTATAAACAGCCCTGGTCTCTACCACTTATATAGTATGCTGTACTTGTTACAACTGTAAAATCTCTAAGCATTGTCACAAGTCTTCTGTGGAGAAAAAATGCCTTTGTATGAAAGCCACTCTTCTAGGTAGATAATTTCAGTCAGTGTGGAATGAGTAGTGCTTAGAGGTTACCTCAGCCCTTCTCTTAAAAACCTTGTAAGAGAAAATGTACTTCCACTGATTTGCAGTATTAGTCTCTCAGGGACAATCATAGGATCAAAGATTTAAACAGAAATTATATGGCTCCCTAAGCAAAACTTTCATTTTATAGCCCAATCAAACCAAGTCTCAAAGATGATAAGGATTATCTAAGTTTATACAGTTACTATAGGCAAGACTAGACTAACTCCTATTTTATGGGGTTTTCCCATTGTGCTTCATTGCTTTTGGAGGAAGGAGGTACTGCTATTGGAAGCATTATGCTTAGGATGGTGATCTTCACCACTTTCCTTGGTTTACCATTTTGACAAAACCATTTAAGCTAATTTCTATGGGTTTTGGCAAAGAATGAGGCGAGGTAGACACCCTGCCACTGCAATTCTCTCCACTCCATTGAGCACACTTTCACCTCATTTTCTCCATTCCTTGTCATTCCAATAACCAGGACAGGATTTATATTTTTCTTGAAAAGTAGCTAAATGAAAGGAAACTTTGTGAAAACCAGCAGCTCCTAAACTCTAACTTAAGTAAATGTATGTTGCTCCTTTTTGGCAAGCATCTAATAATCAAATGATAAATATTTCTGACACTTTTGCATAAAAGTTTTGTGAAAGCACTTGTCCTTTTTTATAATAAAAATAGCTAACACTTAACATTTGTATTATACATCTACTATCTTTAAGAGAAGGATGATGATTAAAAAGAAAAACACCAGAATTTATGAAACACATTCTAAGGAAGTGATGCATCAATAAATAAATAGAAAATATTAGAAGATTGCTTAATTTCTAAGCAATTATTGGAAATGTCATGGCTTTCTCATGACACCATAGGTAAAGCAGTAAGATGGTGAAGAAAAAGAGAAAGGAAAATGGAAAAGAATTTATCAAGGCATACATGCCAGGCATCTTGTGAGAATGCCTCATAAACACTGTCAGAAATGTCTGATTTGAAATGAGTATTATTTCCAATATTTATTAAAAAATATATAGTGAAAACAATACAGCTGAAGTCACATAGGAAGGAAAGCAAAGCAAACACGCATCCATTTTGTTGCAGCTAAATGGACCAAAGAGAGAAATAGCACGTAAGGTGAGAACAAAGAACCAAACCTCACCAGGCCTCGATTCAGTACAGAAAAAAAGAAAATCAGATCAGTTTCACTTTACAAATATTAACTATTTAAAGAATATATGCAGAGAAGCATGGGCAGAGTTAGATTTAGTCTTAGTTTAAGGTATTATCTAATCCTTATCAATAAAACTAATTAAATCTTGTTTAGCTACGTTACCATATATCCTTATGCTTCTAAGAGAGACTAGACCATCTGTTTAAAGCTTGATTTTTAAGTCATAAAAGAACTAAGTTAAGGTAGAACTAAGTTAAGGTAACTAAGTTAGTATGTTAACATACTTCTTTGATTTAAATATGAATTCAAAGGCTGGCCAAATAGCTCAGTGGATTAAAGCGCCTGCAAGCACCGCAGGGGCTGGGGGTTCAATCCCCAGGCCTGCTGGGCCAGCCTTGACCACAAGGCATGCTGAGATGGTGATTGGGACTGGGCATGGTGGTGCACTCCTGTAATCCCAGAACTTGAGAGGCTGTAAACAGGAGGATCACTAAAAGTCAATCTATGCAGTGAGATGCTATACACCCTACACATCCTGTCCTAAAATACAAATAAATAAATAAATAAATAAGAATTAAATTTAAGAAAAAATATGATAAGATCTTATAAAGATAAACAGGATAAAGATTCATAACTAGAAAAAGTTATGATAAAACTTCAAAAAAAAAAAAAAAACTTTTCAGTTCCAAAACACCATTTTAATTTTTGCTTAATCTGGAGTTATACTGAAAAGTAATTGAACATGAGTTTTATTTATATTATTCCATTTTTTTGCTCAGAGATGACTCAATGATCTTACACTAAAGCACAAATTGATCCACTTTGTCTGCAGTGTCAGCATTTAATCAATTCTGAGCAATGTGAAACTACCAATGAGGGCTTATCTGTAATTTAGTATTTTATGAAATTATGCAGCTTCTGAATTTGGTGCTGTCATCATTAAAATATAGTATATATTGAAATATACATCTCTATATATACACATGCAAATATATTTGTACTTTTTTTTTTTTTTCCGGAACCGGGGATTGAACTCAGGCCCTTGCACTTGCCAGAGAAGCACTTATTCCACTGAGCCATCTCCCCGGCCCCTATATTTGTACTATGTAAGAGAATAATATAGCACTGAAACAAACTTAAAAATAGAACTAAATATTCCAGGTAATATTCCAGTGTTCCATTCCAAGTACAGCCTTTCAAGTATTTGGCAATACAATGATATAGCTTGGTGTAGATGCAAGATATTAAATTAAATACTTATCATTGTCTCTAACTCAGAGTGACTCACTTGAAACACTTGAGTGGATCATGCGTCATCCCAATGGATCATCTTTTATTAAACCATGAAATAAATTCCCAGCGTAATTTGAAAGACGTCCAAGGGGTAGTACAGTTTGACACTAAAAAAGGAAAAGACCATAAAATATGTTAAAAGGAGGAATGCTTCTCTGAAGGAAAAAAAGAGCTGTGAAATATTTTACCAACCAATTAAATACATCAATGGAGGATTATTACACCAATGTTTGGATGGTGAGAGCAATTTAAGAATATGATCTCTGGGGCTGGGGTTAATTTCTTCAATCTCACTCACCACATTACTTGCCAGAAACATGGTCTGCTCCCATGGACATTGTGAAAACTTGAGATTTGAAAGAATTTAAGGGACATATTAGGTGCTTTTCAAACTTCAATGTTCATGCAGATCATTAAGGTCCTGCTAAAATGTAATTTCTGATGCAGCAGGCCTAGGGTGAAGCCTCAGAGATAAAGCCTAGATTTCTGGTCCAGGGTCCATATTTTGAGTGGCGAAAGTCATTCCAATAACCCTAAGTGGTCTTCATGAGGCATGATGAACTGGGTAGTACCTCACAGCCATTTGACCTAGCTGTTCCAGCCTGGGGACCAAAGATTAATGTTTTTCAAAATTATCCAGGTTATTCTAATCCTCACAATATAGCTACAATGTAAAACCCACAAAGCTGTATGTTTTCTATGTTCCCTAAATGCTTCTAATCCTCGGGCCTACTAGCTGTTAAAAAGGGAAGATAGTCAATATCATCCTTTTAATGAGAAATTCTAGTATACAAAGGATGAAAACGGAAAGAAAGCTATAGGCAGTTTACATAAGCAACTTCACATACGCAAACACCTTATAGAAAATAAAGCTGCCTTTCCCTTAGACAGGCTGCATTGGTCTAATGTAATTTTTGTCCCTAGAGACAGACTGAGGCCAGGGAACTTTACATCATAAACTGGGAGGGAAAATGATCAGATTAATTCATTGAACAAATACATAATGTCTTCTGTGTTCTGAATGTTAGACATTGGCCTTCCAATGATACTATACCCACGCAATTAGTATTGAATAAGACCTCCAAATATAGCATATTATGATCATTGCTTTAGAGGAGACATTGACAAATTGTATGAGGAAGATAGGAGATGGTGATCCTGAATCTGCCAGCAATGTCCAGGAAAGGCCCTTGAAAGATTTTTATTCAAAGCTAAGCTTTGCATTATTTGGAAATAAAAAATTAGAGTAACAGACACTTTGCCTTTAATCTTCCTTAAAGTACTGCCATTTAAGTTGAGCATGCATATTCCATCATTTTTGCCACTTTCTGAAGCACTTCTACAAGTTCTCCTTTGTATCTTTATACTCTCATGGCTGCTCAGTGTCCTAAACTCACTCAAAATATTTACCTGTCATAATTCTTTTCACTTTGAGGAAAAGAATTTACACGGTGTCAAACCTTGGTGAATGAGGTGGATGAAGACACACCATAATGTTTTATTGATAGAAATGGCCACAAATATTTTGAATCAATTCAAGCAGCCATGGCAGCATGGCTGAAGACACTCAGGAAAGACTTTCAGAATGGCTTAGAATGTGGTGAAAATAATGGGATAGATGTGTTTAAGCAGAGGGACAGTACTTTGGGGAAACTTAATGTGGTAATGTGACTTTTTATTTTTTCAAACCATGACCATTTAATTCAGATCACAAAACTTGAGATGCACACCTAACATGTAACCTTCTTGTATTATTTAACTGCAAATAAAATTTCATTGCAGGGTATCAGCAACTAAATTGGAATTATCTAAATAAACTTTTAATGCCATTCTTAAAGTATTATAAATAGAATATAGTGAAAATAAATTTAAACATTACTTTTTTAGGACTAATGATAAATGATGAGTTAGAATAGACTTCAGCAGATTTCCTAGCCTTAGACCCCTAAATTAAGTTTGTACTGACTTTAAATACTGTTGGCTTTTTAGAAATGAGAGACCTATGTTGTTGAATAAGGTTCAGTCTCACTAACATGTAGCAGACCCCTAATAA
This sequence comes from Octomys mimax, assembly GCA_002564305.1. Lineage (NCBI taxonomy): Eukaryota > Metazoa > Chordata > Mammalia > Rodentia > Octodontidae > Octomys > Octomys mimax. Next base: position 87 of record NDGM011037641.1, on the reverse strand, counting down.
AAGACAAATTTGTAAAACTGGGTGATTTTAATGTTTTTACAATTTAATAAATAGTTTTCTTGATGAATGTAGTCATGAGAGTTGTTC
>NDGM011037628.1:0-11597 GCA_002564305.1 Octomys mimax | reverse complement strand
CTTCTTGAGAAGCAGTTATTAATTCTTTTACTTCAGAGATTATTTCTGTTCTGATTTCCTCTACATGTTTCTGCATTTGATTTTTTTACTTCAGACCCTATTAATTCAGAGAGTTCTTTTTTTATTTCAGAGGTTAAATCTGAACTGAGTTCCTCTATACTTTTCTACTGTTGTTTCTTTACTTCAGAAGCTATTAATTCAGTCATTTCAGCAGTGCTGGTGTCCTCTGCACTTGTTCTGGGTGAGCTCAGGACCTGAGACTGCATTTTGTTCCTTCTCTTTGTCGTCTTGTATAACATTGTCCTCTGATCTTTGGTGTAGACCTTTGGCGCAGTTATAACCTTAGCACCTACTAAAATTCAGGTGCAGATCTACTAAGTGTGAGTTCATCCAGTTGTGCCTGGCTTGGGTCTGCCTACTGTGCTCAGCTCTTTCCTGCTGCAGCCCTTCGAGGTGAACCTGTTGAGCCCCTCTGGCAAGATGTTCTGCTCCTGGATTAGTTGGTTTGTTTTGGCCCCTAATCTCTCTGCAGGGACTTCAGCAGCAGAGTTGCACCCTAGGTCTGTATTCCAGGCCTGGGCTGGGTCTGGAGGAGTCCAGGGGGTGCAGGAGAGCACAGAACCTCTCCCACACTCACCAGGCCTGGGCTTGGGTGGGTCTGGAGGGGCCCCAAGAGTGCGGCAGAAGTTCTCAGTCACAAGGCAGGCTTGGGCTGCCTCTGGAGGGGTGGATGGGTCCTGAGAGCTCAGCAAAAGGTCTCACTCCTGTAGTGGACCTGGGCTTGGTCTGGAGAGTTTCAGCAGGTGCAGCGGAGTGCAGAAGCTCTCCCACACACTCACAGGCCCTGGGCTTCAGCCTGTAGGATACTTATTTGAGGAAGCTCAGCCCTGTGGTGGAGTGAAGCCACGATGGTCTGGTGCTGCCCGTGACTGATGGGAAGTGTCCCCTAAACTTGCCCTTAAGTGGTGGTTACTTTCTTTGGCCACAGATCATAAACCAGTTCTCCCATAAGCTTGTCAGTGGTAAAGCTTACACTTGAATCTGTAGCCTTTCTGTGTTTCATTTCTCAGTTGTTTCTCAACTCAGGCATTTAATGACTTCTTAAAGCCACAATCATAAAATAATAAGATCTTCATGTTTAAGGAAAGACACGAGAACATTCTCTTCCAAATAAGGGCTGCCTCTGAAGCAGTCCTCAGAGGAAGTGACACATATATTCTACTACATTCCCACATGACTACACTGGTCCAAAATCTTTTTGATGCATCTTTAGAGTCAGGGACTTTGAGCATCTCCATTCATCTACATCTCACTGGGAAAGATGTAAGTTTTGAAAAAGCCATTTGGGACCAACTTTAGCAAATAAGTAGAACAATGAAGGGGATTCAAAAGTAAGGAGAGGAGAGGGAGACAGAGGATTTGAAAAGCGTTCTTAAAAGGCTTGCACAATAGTCATTATTTTCACAATAGCACACAGCACAGGAAAGTGATCACTGAAATGTGGCAATCATTTAGATATCTATAAAATTGTGTATTTTTATTTTTAAAGTCATTTTCCTGTGATACTGAAAGCTAGCATGCTGACTTTCTAAAGGCAGAAAATGAGGAGTTGTGTGACTTATTTTCTATGTCTTCAATGTAATTGAATGTGTTTTATCCTCAGTGTTTTCCTCAGTAAAATGGGTTAATAATAGCATGTGCCTTAGATACTTGACAAGATCTTTTTGAGAACCATGTGAGATAAAAAGCTCTTTGTCCATGGAAAAGGGAAATACAAACATGAGTTGTGTTATGGCAGTTGTTGTTATAACTGATATTCTTTCTTAATGGTTCAACATTTTCTCCCTTCTTTCACATGCCAGTTTGCCAACAGATTTGTATGTTGAAATATCCTTTCATGCAGAGACTGAGGTCAACCCAAATATATATTCCAGGATTCAGATAAATCACCAAGGAAAATGTAAGGAAGCAGGAAGCCCGCCAGTGACTCAGTAAGCACGGTTTTCTGTAAATCACTTGATTTGTTTTGCACCAGTTTCTGTAAGTCATTGGATTTGTTTTGGTTTTGGGTGATTTGTTTCAAGTTTCAAAAACCAGATTAACATCAGTCATCATTTTCTCTTACTTTGCTCTCAAGATTAAAAGATGTAGTCCTATAGCCTTTAGAAACTTTGCACCTTGAGTGGTAGTTAACATTTACTGAGTGCAGTACTTGCTGTGTGTTGGATAATATTTCAAACACTTCATTCTAATCCTTAATAGAAGCTGATTGCTGTAGGTACTATTTTTGTCTCCATTTCATAGATGAGACCAGAAAATCACAAAGAAATGAAATAACTTGCCCAGGCCACAGAGCTGGTAGTGTCCTCCAACTGGTTTGTGAGCCCAACTGGTGCTGTACAAGCCCACAGCTTCCTCATCCTCTCCACCTTGAAATGCCCAATTCTGGGATTTCTAAACTGCAAGCTTAATCACATTTTTTCTTCTATGTTTTATTTTTGAGGGTATCACAGGACCTATTCTGGAGCTGTTTGTGTGTTCTTGATGAGTGGCATGTTCCCCTTGAAACCACTTGAAAGGGTAGAGGACCCCCTAATGTGGTGACTAGGACTCTGAGAAATGTGCTAGGGCATAACATTTGGGAAAGCACAAAAGAAATAAAGGCTTAAGGGAAAACATGCAATTCAACTGTAAATCAGCATCTGCAATGGGTTTTCTGAGCCTATCTAGGAATTTCTACCAAGCCCACTTCCCTCCAAGCCATTCCTCCTTAACCTTCTGATTTCTCTCCATTTTTTCCGAGATTGCTCACTTTTCTGCAAAGCATCCACACTTTTGCTAACCACCAAGCTGCCTCCTCTGCTTCTCCCAGCCCTCCCAGGCACTGGAATAAGAGCGTGCACACTCCAGACTCAGGGTTCCAACTAGAATCAACTATTTTATTAATGTTTTAAAAGAAAAAATAACACATTTTTTCTTAATTACAAAAATAATTATGTTTATGGTAAGAAAGCTTGAGAAATAAAGAAGAAACAATGTGCTGGCTGAAGGAGCTGTTTCGTTTATCTGTAGTCCCAGACTCGACCATAGTGTTCAGTACGGTACTTGAAAAGCTCAGTGAAAGCTGATGAGGAGGGAATTTGTAACAGACCTACCAGCATTCCTGGCCAACATTCTCCATGGCTGCTGTGCCTCTGGGGATTAGGGCATTCCCCACTGGTCAAAAACAGTAGGTACTTGCAGAATAGCAAACTCTTAAGCAGGTGCACTGCAAAGGATCCAGACTCCCAGTGACTGTGGGTACCTGTTTGTTGAGTCACATATGAAAGAAAGAGGATCCTGAAAAGTCTACTGTAAAGTCAGGGTGAGGACAGCACCTATTTACTTGTTCCTTCCAGTGTCCATTCCATGTAACTGCACTACACTCCTGCACATCGTCAAAGCCAACCTACATGCTTGTCCAGGAAGCCTCAAGTAATGTTTCCACCCCTATAAACATGCTACTATCTGAAACTTGTCAATATAGCATCTTATATGGCAGGAAGGATTTCTCAAGTAGGACCAAATTCAGAATCTTGAAGTGGGAGGTTATCCTGGACCCTCCATATGGGCCTGAGTAAGCACAGTATTCTTTGTAAGTGGGTGGCAGGAATCAGATTTAGAGAGGAAGGTGATGTGGTGATAAATGCAGAGATTGGATGGATGTGCTTTTAATATGAAGAGTCCATGAGCCAAGAAATGCGAGATATCCCTAGAAGAGCTGAAGAAAGCAAGGCAGTGATTCTCCTCTAAAAGCCTTTAGAAGGAACCAGGCCTGTAGTCACTTTAGCCTCATGAAACTATTTTGATCCCATTTGTGTAGTTTTGTAATAATTTGTTATAGCAGTAATAGGAAACTAGTATCTTTAACCCTCAGATCCACATCAACCTCTCCCTTTGAATTCAGATTAAACTTGAAGACAGAGCATAGCACTGAAAGTGCCACAGTCCCTCTCTTGATGCAGGTGTAATCCCCTGGGACATGGGCTTTTCCGACGCTTGCTAAATTTCTCAGAGTAGGAACGTCTAACTTGAGGATAGCTAGATGAAAAGGTTGACAGATACTTGTTGGAAGGAAGTAATTGCACAGTTCAAGATTCAGTTGTACAAAAGGAAGGAAATATCCTTTGGTAATAGCATGTCAATGAAAATAGAATTTAACTGATATTTGTGCCCTGATATTTACTACAGTATTAGTCACAATAGCCAAGAAGTACAGACAGCCCAGATGCCCATCCACAAATGGATGGATAAACAAGATATGGGTATATACACACAATAAAGTTTTATTCAGCCTTAACATGAAAAGGAATTCTGATGCGTGCTCCAACACAGATGAAACTTCTGGATATTATGTTAAGTAAAATAACATCTTTTTGTCTCAAAAAGATGCCATGTGATTTCACTTACATGAGGTATTAAAGGCAGTAAACTTCAAAGAAACAAAAAGTAGAATAGCAATCACCATGGAAGAGAAAGGAATGGGTTGTTTAATTTTAGAGTTTCAGCTTGAGGTGGCGAAAAATCCTGGAGATACATGGTAGAAATTCCTGCACTACAATGTAAGTGTACTTAATGCCACTGAGCTATATGCATTAAAACTGTGAATTTTGTGTTATACATATTTTACCACAATAAGAAATGGAATCTGAAACTACATTGAGAATCAAGAACTAGAGAGATTTTGGAGATACACCAAGGGTAGAGGTACCTGCCAAGAAGGGAAGTTGAGGACTCAATTACAAGAATAATCCTACAGGCTGGTGGCGAAGCAGAGAATCTGTAGCTGGGAGCTTGCCTGTTCTCTTTGGGTAGCAAGATCTCCTTTCTTCTTACCAGAAGACAAAGTGATTCTTTTAAAATCAACAAATGTTTGTTGAATTCCCATGTAGACACTGTGGATACAGCATTGAGCAAGATATATTGCTTGGAGACATATGGAGGAGGTGAATATTAAACAAATAATCTCACAAGTGGAGGTTACAAGGGGATTTGTACTGATGCAGGTGTAAGGAGGAAATGACCCATGAAAAGAGAGCAAAAATGAGTGAAAATGAATAAAGAAATGAGGGTGATGATGACAAGGTCAAGTGTCCAGGTATCTGGGAAGAAGGAACAGTAGCCTTCCAGGACTTGACAAAAAAGGCCGGAGCAATAAGACTGAGAAAACAGATAGCTGGAGGACTCGGGACAGACATATGGGCCTGGGCCATGATCAAATCTGAGGTCTTTCTCTTATAGCAAGGTGGCTGGACAGTGGTGTTTGTGGGGGATGGGGAACATAGAAGGAAATTGAAATGCTGTGATCAGATGTGTGATTTGGAAAGAGAAGTCATGAGAGATGTGGGGAGACCAGTTAGAAGCCCACAGACCTGATCAGAGAGAAGAAAAAAAAAAAGAGAGAGGGCTAGAGAAGTGCAGGAGGAGAGGAAGAGACTGAGTAGAATCAGTGGCTTTAGGGGGTGAAAGACAAGATAAATGGGGTATGGTGCATAAGAAAGAAGTAGGGCTCTTGAATAACTCCTAATGTTCTGCTTGGTGAAGCTGGAGAGAAGGGTTTTCAGATTCACTGAATAAAGGCCCTGGCAGCAGCACTACAGTGCAGCCAGTGGGAATGGTGCCCCTGAGCTGTGCACAAGCAACAGCCCTTCAGGCAAGAAGTGCCTGCCTTGGCATGGACCCAGCTTCCTCCTATTTGTCACTTTCCTCAAGGGGTAAGGGCTTTGATCAATGAGCGGCATGCCTGACCTGAATGAAATCAAGTGTGTCCTGTTGAACTGTTCAATTTAAATTCCACTGAACTTGTATCCTAGACTGAGGTCTTCAGAAGTACCCTGGGCAAAAGGACAATAGGGAATCAAAAGAGTTCGTGTGCATGTGCATGTGACTCATGTTGGAGGCATGCATGTTATATGGTTGTTCATGCTCTCTCTCCACTCATCAGTATTGTCAATAGTTTCTGGTCATGTGATCCACTGATGGGAAAGTCTTGGACACCGTGACTTCAGGCGTGCAGTGCCAGTAAGTCATGTCCCATTAGAGTTCCCCAAGAGACCCAGGACTGACTCACCCTTTTAAGTTTAACTTCTTAATCTTAACCTCAAGAGCAAGACAGTGATCTCCACAGGCCTCTTGTAGGCTTATGCCATTGTAGACTAACTTGGTCACACATCCACCTGGAGCTGCAGTTGAAGAAGGCCAGAGCCCACTCCACCCACAAAGAGGTAGCAGGGAGAGCTGTTCACCCCTCAGAGAGTCACAGAAGAGCAGAGCAGAGCATGGGATGGAACCCAAGAAGCTTGGCCCTGCCATTTTGCATCCCACATTCTCACTGTGGAGACGGGCAAACTGGGTGTGCTCCAAACCATGCTCTACTGATGGATCAGTTCTTTCTGTTCTATGAAGGAGGGACGAAGCAATCTCTGGTTTCATTAAATCTCTGGTTTCTGGGATCCTGAAATTAAACAGAGAGCCTGTGGCCTTTCAAGACAAGAATGTTTATCACCTGTGTCAAAAGATCACTTTCCTTACCTGTACTTCCTGTTGCTGCCTGGTTAAGACCCTCTACTGATGGCTACACACATGTCACCAAAGACTGTTTAGTAGAAGGATGTGCACATTGCCCTGGGCCATCTATATGAGTCTTGTAAAACTGCTGTAACACGTTACCATAAGTGGATGGCTTAAAATAACAGAGATTTATTGCCTCACCATTTTAGATACTCTAAGTCTGAAGTGAAGATGTCAGCAGGGTTGTGCTTTATTGAAAGCTATAGGGATGAAAACCCATTTGCTTTTCTAGCTTCTGGAAGCCCCAGACATTCCTTATCTGGTGGAATAACAACTCTAATCTTCGCCTCCATTTCCAAAGGACCAGCTTTTCTGTGTGCATCTTTGTCCTCTCTTTTTTAAGGCATTAACCATTGGTTTGGGGTATCAACTTTATCTGCTATGACCCCATCATAACTAACTAAATCTGCAAAAACATTATTTCTAAAACAAGGTCGCTTTCTAAGGCTCCAAGTGCACATGAAGTTTTGGAGAACACTAGCCACCCCACTATACCATCCAAACTACCATTGTGAAACTTCTCTTATTTCTCCTTTTCAGTAGCTCAAGACTTTCATTGGTCCCTTAAAACACAAGGTGGTGTTTTGGTTTTTGTTTTTTAACATCACACAAGTAATGGATTTTCAGGGAAGTCTTTTGAGCCTGGGTGTGGGTGGAGTGGTCTATGGTGAATCCACTTCATTACACAATTATGACAGAGTCTAGTGGATTGATTGTGAAGAGGAAGTGTTGGGTGCCATGGAAACATGGAAGACAAGCACCGATGACAGTGTGCCTAAAGTTTAGACATCAAGGGAAGATGTGAAGGATGAGCAGAAACAGTCAGAAGAAGAGCTGAGTGGGGATAGAGAAGTTGGGAAAAGGGGTTCCAGATAAAAAATGAAAATGGGATTCTGTGAAAGAGCAAAAAGAAAGCCACACTAGCTTGACTGTAGAGTAGTGCAAGGAGTTGGGGGGAAAGGGTATCTAAGTGACTGTAGTGTAGGGGTCTCTCAGCACTTACATCACTGCACAGAATAGCATTCTCTCTTCAACTTGGGACCCTCTATATATCTCTAAAGATAGATATATTGTTGTCTGTGAATTTCTTTTCCAGAACAAATGTATTGGTATTATCCAAGAAATTTTTTTTTTGAGTATCCAGGATTGAACTTGGGACCTTTTGCTTGCCAAGTGGGCACCTGTGCTGCTGAGCTATATCCCTGGCCCCCAAGGCATTCTTATATGCCTTGGATTTCCATCCTGTTACTAACTATGGTGGTTGAAGTCCTGTAAATCCATCCCTGCCTGAGTCTCTTAAATAGAACTCCAAAAATGCAACAATATACCCCAGGTCAACTTTTAACCCTAATTGTTGTCAGTCACTAAAAGCACCTTCACTTCCAAGATCCATATGTAGAACTGGGCCAGGTTTTTGAGCCAGAGATGCCTAACTGGCTTTCAGCATCTATTAATACTTTTTCTGTAGTGATAGATCCTTTGCCCCAAGTTTTAGCTAAACACATGGCTGCCCAACTAGAGACTATCACTCTTGACTGCCTTGTACCTGGGTAGGGTCATGTTAATAAATTATGGTGTGCAGAGCTTTCTTAAAAAGTCACTCTTTATCTAGCCTTCCCTGTCCTTCTGGCAGGAAATAATAACAACTGTAGCAGCCTTACATCTGGAGATGGAAGATGTAAGTGGAGGACAGCAGGGCAGGTTAGCCCACCTGGGTCTTTGGAGCACTTAAGCAGAAACTCCTTGTAAAGGGAGATAAAAAGAAACTTCCACAACCTTCAGGCCATTATAACTAATCCAGGGGTTGGTCCCATATGGTCTCTCTTGGTATAAATTGCATTTCATACAAATGTAGGCCTAAGGGTTAACTACTCATTATTTCAGTAGATATGTTGAAACATACACTAAATGTGAGGCTGAGTGCTGAACCTTATACATGGTGGTATCAATGTCCCCAGGATGGATGGTGTATTGTTCTCTGTTTATGTTCCTTATTGTTTTGACTACCAAGGCACTCCTGGCTCTACATTAGCATTTTCAGCTCCTTGTTAATCCTTACAAAACTGAATGCCTACCCTGTGACAACTGCTTTACCTAAGCTATAGAATAGGCTTATGTATCATTATTCCCACATTACAACATAAAAATTAAGCCTTTACAAATGTTTAATCTGCTTGAGAATCAGAAAATAATATATTTTTTAAAACAAGGAGAGATTTTTAGTATACTGGGTAGTCAGGAGCAATAGAACAAGATCTGTTCAATAACTTCTCCACGTCACTCTGGGGTCTATTCCCAATTTGATCTATTGAACAGTAGTCCAGTAAAGAGACCTGTCCAGCTTAATTTAACCCAGTGTATGCCAGACACACTGGGTTCTGAGAGCCCTTCTTCAAGTAGTACAGTGGGCCTCCCTTAGGCCCTTGAGAAACCTGCTCTGGACGTCACTGTGAAGCAATGGGAGGAATTTCTTGTTTCAGCTGTTTGATTCCCCATCACTTCCAGGTGTCACACCTGACTGGCAATATCTTCCCAAGAGAAACTGCATTATTATAAAGCCTCACATAATATTTTACAAAACAGGGTGGCATTTCAGGTAACAGCAGGGAGAACCATTTTGCTTTAGGAATTTCTTGAGTTCCTCAACTCCCACCCAGATGCTACCAGTGGTCTGTGCTGATGGCCTCTGCAGGGAGAAGTGATGAGGGGGTCTTGTTAGAGGCTGAAGTATTTAGAGACAAATACTATGATAGTCTCATAACTCAGGGGGATGGATTAGAATCTGAAGGCAGTTACCTTTAGGGTGACTAAACAGTGTGATGCCAGGTAAGTCACTCAAGTTTATAAGTCTTTCACAGGTGCAGAAACTGAGTTGAGAGGATAACGAAGGACTCTGGAGAGAGAAAATCCTAAAAGGTTCTAAAGAGTGTTCTCAAGGAGCCCTCACAGATACATCAATCAGTCCTTCCACAAATAAAACAAAAGCCTGAAACTCTTCAAACTAAGCATCAGTAAAAGCAGACAGTTCTAGGTACGTGGCTGGGCAGAAAAGGTGGTGTTGTCAAGGAGCTGGTGGCAGGAGATGCTGGGAAGCTGCAGTGTGCCCTCTGCCCCCACCACCCTCCCGGAAATGATTGCAGTGCAAATGCATGCTCATTAAACCACAGGCCCACTCTAGGGCGGACTTTCCTGGCCCTGTTTGCAATGCCAGGGACCTTGCTCCAGCGTTGTCATGGGGAAGTTATTGTTGTCTTCCTGGCAACAGGTTACCTAGGTGAAGGCCAAACAGCTGGACCGGCCCAATGAGCAAGGAGCCTGTTCAGCTGCTGGCTCCTCACTGCTTTGCCCGCCCTCTCCTTTCACTCCCTTGCTCCTTCAATCCACACCACTGCCTTTAGGAGAGGTGGCATTCATTCTTACGCACAAAGACACTACAGAGGCCACTTGCGTGTGTGGGAGGGCGGCTGGAGACAGCCTTGGGCTGTCATGCCTACTCCCTTCACTCTATAACCACAAGAACAATTGTCATAAAAGAAAGTATTTTCACTCAACTTTTTACTATGCATCTTGTTTTTGTTTTTGTTTGTGTGTGTGTGTGTGTGTGTGTGTATTTTTAGGGAAGGGTCCACAGGGTGTTCAGGGTCTCACTACTAGATAGGACTCGTAGTGATCCGCCTGTTTACAGCCTCCCAAGAGCTGGGATTATAGGTGTGCACCACCACACCCAGTCTCAATTGCTGTCTTAGAGCACCCCAGGGGCAGGCCCAGAATGGCAGGCCCCAGGATTGAACCCCAGGCCCCTGAGCCTGCTCGCAGGTGATTTAATCCGCTGAGCTATTTGGCCAGCCTTTACTATACATCTTAATGACAATATTGAAATATATTAGAGGCACAACAAATATCTCTCAAGAGAATCAAAATCTACACCATGAAGTAAATGAAGCTCTAAGTGAATGAACCTGGGAAATGAATTGATTAGTGCAGACAGCAAAACCAAATAGCTGAGTTAAAGTAAATTCTCAGTGGCTCACGGAGTTGGCAGATTTAACAAATGAAAATATGCAGCAATGCTAATCAGCAAAGGGCTTTTGTTCAAATCATGTAAAATGACACCTCTATTTCATGTTTTTTCCTGTGTAGACTAAGGCTTTATGGGTGGAAAAGAGGCTGAGTTGATTGCTTCTAGTGCCCATGTCCACACCCAGCCCGGCATGCTAACCCCATTTATGTCTGGCAATCTGTAGCACTCAGGTACACATTCAACGTTACTTGGGGCTTTAGTTTAAACCTGGAGTATCAGGTCCCTTTAGGCCTGCCACAGAGAATCAAATTCTTCAAGAAGATTCATGAGCTCTTTGTCTCCCTGCATCCTTTGTCCTCTGAAATGTCCTTACGTACCATTCCCAACTAAACCAGATTTAAGAGAGCAAGGTGAGCCTTCTCTCAACTTAGACTTGGTGTTTGTATGTAGTTCAAAAAAAATTCCAGGAGTCAGTACAGATCTATGCACGCCTCAGGTAAAGTTCTGCTGTCTCGTAGAAACGGACCCAGTGACAGGCAGTGGGGAAGAAAGATCAGTGAGCAGTGAGTAGGAGACCTGAGACTGGAGGCAAGGGCTGTGGGCCCCCATCTCCCCATCTGCCTGCCACTCAGAAGCCACATGGTGTGATGCAGCAGAAGGTCACAACAGTGGTAGAAAGTAGTATTTCTCTGGAGGCAGCTCAGTGCAAATTCTCTCCTCACTCTAATTTTGAGAGTCTCCAAACATTCTCTCACATGGATTCACAATAAATGCTCTCCATTGTCAGTGAGGATCCGTGCCCTGCTTTCCTTTTTTTATATATTAATTTTATTGAGAAAGAAGTATCAACAAGACAGTTTCAAAACAGGTTAGTAGGACAATTACAATAACTAATACATTGCTCATTGTTGTCTTTGTAGTAGTTATTCATAGTACAAGATACAGACATGATATCTTGTCTAAACAC
>NDGM011037624.1:0-13158 GCA_002564305.1 Octomys mimax | reverse complement strand
TGTTACACTTTTTAAATAATTTTTATTGTGGGGTTTGTTTCCTTCTGTTTTATGCATGCAGATCAACTTCAGGCGAGTTGAGGATTTTGGAAAACATTTTGCTGCCTTGTCTTCTTTTGTTCCTATGTTTGTTTGTTTTTATTTGTATTGTGATTTGTGAGTTGATTTTATTTGCAAAATTTGTTGCTTCCTTGGTAATCTCTAAAATTAATGTGTTCTTTTAAATGATGTCCTCTTGGTCAATACCTATTGGCCTTTGGTTCTTTCTCAGACTCTAACCACCTGGGAAGATATTTGACCTAGTATCCAGTTCTCCCAATATAGACTATATTTTTCCAGATATTGAGCTCCTAAGAAAATCAATTAAGAGCCACACATATGTCCCCTTGGCTACTCTAATAGATCAGCAACTATGACAGCATCAAAGATGAACAATATTTTGATAAATCTTAAGGACCAATAGTGTACCATCTTTATCCATAGAAGAGATCTATAATTATTATTAATAATATTTAGTAATATTATTTAGTAATATCATTACTAAAATAACCCAAATATTGATTAACAGGGAATATCTACTAAGTGGAATAACTTTATATCGACTAACAATTGAGTCATACTCAGCAGGAATAGAATACAGTGTATTAGCTATGTATAAATTCATTAACTTCAGTATTTTCTTTTTTTTTTTTTTTTTTTTTNTTTGCGGAACCGGGGATTGAACTCAGGCCTTACACTTGCCAGGGAAGTGCTTATTCCACTGAGCCATCTCCCCGGCCCCCAACTTCAGTATTTTTACTAGTAAAGGGAAAGGGCATATGGAACTTAAAGAAAGTAACTTTAAAAATACTTAATGGGATATTAAAAAGAGGAAGGAAACTTTGAAATAGGGTGTCCTATTGAACAGCAAAAGAAAATCAGTAATGCTAGAAATAGTCACAGGAAAAATTAACAAGGAAAAGAAGAAAAATAGAAAAATAAAGGAAATAAAAGACAGCGGGAAAACAAATAAAGAGGAGAAAATAGTAGAGGGGAAAAGAATTAAAAAGACAAAGAAGAAGGAAATAATGATAAAAATCGTTACCTTCCAAGAAATTCCAATGAAGAAATAACAAATGACACTTAAAAATAGAAAGAAAAAAATACCAAGTCAAAGAAAATATTCTTTGCATTGTGAGTAAATGATTTTTCTCTGGATCTCCAGTCTTAGGATTCAACTTGTCTAGATTTTTTTTTCTGCTTAATATCATGGTCTATGACTTTTGAATGCCCTCCATGTACCAGAGCCACCCCCTCTTTGGTTTATTCCAAATAGTGGTCACTATCCAAGCCAAGATATTTCCTCCTTTACACTGACCAATGGGAAATGAAGTCAGTCCTTTGTCTCTGCTAGAGGAAGACCTCAGGGAAGGGGTTCAAGTGGACAGTTGGATTTAATGTTGACATTTGTGGGATCTGGTTCTCCCTGTGAATGGGAGGGTCTGTGTTCTTCCCAGCCTGAGCTCACACTACTCAAGTTATTATGTCTGCCTTACCCCTGTCTGTGTTGTTCTCCTAGAGTTGTTTTTTCTTTATCTAAGTATTTGGGATATAATACTCCTTCCCTGAAGATAATGGCCATTTATGTATTTTCTTCTTTGGTCTGCTAGCATTATTAGTCTCTGCTCCTGCTACCTTGTTCCAAGGAAAAAATGTAGAGCTATGTTGGAGTTGCTGAATTGTCTACAAAATGGGACATATCAGCCCACTTTTTTGCATTGCGGACACCATCTTCAGTGCATTTTTATGTTATTATATGTAGAGTGTAATTTTTAAAAAGTAAAACATACATGTTACACCAGCCTCACTCCTGGACATGCTGGGAGACAAGGCATTGTGGCACACTCCTATAATCTCTGCTCTGGGGAGGCTGAGACAGGAGGATCACTATGAGTCCAAGCTGTGTAGTGAGACCCTGTACCAAATACATAGAAAATAAAAAAGTAAAACACATATATACTTTACACTTTTAACATGTTGGCTTTTAAGTTGTATATTTAAAGAACTAAGTATTTGATAATGAGTCTGAAAATTATATCATAAAGGAGTCACTACATTGTTACTTCCATATTATAGATATTGTAAGTTTTTATGCTTTAAGTGATTCAAATTATTTTTGTACTTTTAACAATAACAATTGTGCACTGAATTTTGTGAAAACACAATAAACAGCAATGCTTTAAAGATGTTCTCAAAACAATTGTCAAATTTTGGCCATTTATTTCTAGCCAAGATGTTTTCAAATATGGAAACTACAAAGACATACAAAGGTTTTCAATAGTACAGTAAGCAACCTCCCTTATTTCATGTATTATTGAGTTTTATTTTATATAGACATATATATTTTTATATTAAATAGTATTTTTAAAATTTAGAAACAATATAGAATTTCACTAAAAATAGTAGAAACTCAGCAATGTTTGTTATATTGCATACCATTGTCTTTTAATTAGTTGTATAGATTACCAGTTATCAGCATGCAAAATTGATCAAAAGTTATAAAAATTTTAAAAAGAGAAAAAATGCAAGCATTAGCTACTCCTTTCAATAGACCTACAGAAATTGGCAGTACAATTATCCAAGCTGTCCTGTGTATACATGTAAATATGTATTTTCCCCTCCTTACTTGTATTGTTGAGTTTTATAGGGCAAATCAAGCCAGAGAACTTCAACAAAAATGATAGTGGATACTTTAATATGCATGCTCATAAAAGGAAAAATGGACATAACAGTTACTGTTCATTAGAAGAACATTATACGTATTATTTGCAATGCAATAGTTGAGAGTGCAACAGTGGCAATGGGCCATTTGCATGCTGGAATCACAGAATCCATTCAAATGTCAAAGATTTGGATCTGACTATAGACTACCATGTGAGACTGCATCTTGAATCTGAGGGGTCTGTGCTTCAGGCTAGAATCTGTGTTGGAGGGCTGGAGACAGATTTCCAATATGATAGCAAAGCCTAGAGATTCTCGTAAGAATCAACAAGTGTTCCTTCTTATATCCTTTGTTTCCATCCAGGTTGCAAAGACATTGCATATTGCCACCCACATGCAGGCTGTGTCTTCTTCTTTCAGGAAGTCCCTCATGCTCACACAGAAGGCTGCTAAGCTCATGAGCTTCCTGGTTCTTATTTAAGATGGTGGCAGGATTTGTCACGTGGTTGCTTTGTGCTAATCATGGGCCTGATGAGAATGGAGTGGGAAGCCCCTGATCAGACAGATATGGTTTCTCAGGTTGTGTCTCCTTTCATGGAGTCCTTATCTTTGAGACACTGGCCAGGACTTGATTATATGAAAGCAGTAGAATTCAGTGAGATTGGAGAACGTATATAATCACTTTATTTGCAAATTCACAGCTGGCACTCTGGGGTGACTGACACATGGGTTTGAAGAAGGAACAAAAACAAACAAACAAACAAAAAAAAAAGCAAACATGACAGGACAGAAGCCAGGATTTAGGATTTGAAGGTATAGAGTTTATCTATTGATAAAGGTTTTAGAATAAAAGGACAAAAGAAGTAGCTTTTGCATTCAATAATGGGCCACATAAAGGCTAGCATCTTGAAAACATATTGAATATTTTGGTACTGTGTTCATTTACTTATGTGGTTCATTAAACAAATAACTAGTGCTTTTTACATTCCCCACTCTACTCATACTCTAGTATAGAAATTGTAAACATGCTTCATTTTCTTGTTAAAGTTATAAGATTTTTAAACATTTGTAGCATATGGTTTCTAATTCCTAAGATCTCTCCTGCCTGGTATTCAAACCGCTGTATAATTTACTGCCATTTTGCATTATAATGACACATTTCCATGGAATAGAACATGTCAAAGAAAAGGTAGAATAACCCTCTTGACATTATATTTTCACCCTGAACTCTGCTATGCTCATCGTTTTTGTTTTCTAATTTATACAATCAAATAGAGGTCAGTTGGCATGGTGCAAATTGTGGTGAGCGATGCCTAACTGCCACGGAGGAAAGTCTTCATCAGAAGGCAGGAGGAAGCCTGCAGCCAGCCTAACAATGTGAGAACTGAATCCTGCTAACAATCAATAAGAGAGTTTGGAAGGGGAACCCCTCTCAACTTTCATTTCCTCTCTTTAAAATTGGCATCTTTCTCTTGTTTTTAATCTTTCTTTTCTTATGAGTACATTTCTGTGGTACATAAAGAATACATCCGTTGTAAGTAGGTAGTTAGGAAATACAAATGACAGAACACAATTAGTGTGTACCCTTCTTATCTCTTTCACACCCTCCCTCCATCTCTTGGTTTCCCTTCTTATTAAAACAAAAACAAAAATGAAAACAAAAACAAAATCTATCTCCCTGTTTTGTTGTCATTTACTTTGCTATTCAATCCAGCATTATATGATAAGCTGAATGATAGGAATCAACAGAGTCATGCTAAAATAGATTTCTTCTCCAAACGGACAGGAGGGTAATTGATGTTATTGCTAGTTGTATACCATAAAGTTTTGTACTAATTTACTATCCATCACCGAATAAATTAATACATCTCTATAAAATTATCCATCACAGCAAAATTAAAGATAAGTTCCAATGAACACACTGTTTAAAAGAATAGCTAATCAGTGTTTATAACATATACAACAAAAATGTTTTCTTATGTAGTAAACTTTTACCAATATTCTTAATAGATAATTAATGGAGTGAAGGAATTAATAGAAAACTATGTTTTCAAACTTTAGAAAATCAAGTAAAAAGCTTAAAACCATTAAAATGTGTTAAGGAAGTGAATATGAACAGAATTTTTCATAACCAGTTAAACAGTAAAATGCTTTTGGATGACATCTTATATCTTAAAATGGAACAAAACTTAAAATCTATGAAGTACATGGTTCCGAATATTCTAAATATTCAACCCTAAAAAGAGTGTAAATTTTGCTTAAAAGCATTTTTCTTGCATAGAGGAACATATATAGCAAAAAAATCCACATAATTTTCCATCCATTGAGATATGATTAAATTAATGTATATAACATATTTATAGTAATATTGTATCAGTATTGAATTATCAGTTACAATGTGGACAGATTATTATTATACTGCTCAGTTCTAGGACTTTAATCCAGGTGTCAAAATGTATAAGAAAATATTTAAAAAACCATCCTAGAGAAAGAAGCCTTCATTTAGGAATAAACTGTATATTTTTCTTGGTCATTTAGATAGTACTCTATGTGCAAGAAAGTGTCCCTTCCCCTTTAATGTCTGCATTGTCTCTAACAATAAGTACAAATGAATGTTTGAGAAAAGCAAGTGTTTCATAAGCCAAGGTTTTGTTTATACAAAATTAAAGTATATTTTTAAAACTTCAGAAATACATTTCATGGGGCCAGGGAGATGGCTCAGTAGAATAAGTGCTTCCCTGGCAAGCACAAGGGTCTGAGTTCAATCCCTGGTTCCGAAAAAAAAAAAATACATTTCACCTAATATGAATGCTTCCTTTTTAAACAATGAGTCTCATATTAATAATAATTCTCTGATGAGATAATTTCCTTATTATAAATACAAAATTGTATAAATCCAGAAAAATTAAAATTTCCAGTAGAAAGCAGGGAACAGAGTTTGATATTGACAAAAGCAATTCTTCTTATTTGTAGTGTTGAAAAATCATAAAATTTTCAAAAGAATTAGAGAAATTTTCCCCAAAGATTTTTCAATCTGTACTTGCCTTTACTTCTCAACTAGATAGCAAATAAAAAGGAAAATTAGCATCACATCTATAAGCATTAAGGAAATGATTAATGGCAATATATCTAATACTGACATTAGCCATATGGGAGAATAAAATGAAGCATTTAACTAATTATATTTGCAATTTATCTTACTGAATTGAAGTGACTGATTTCAATTAGCTTGGCAGCAGGTAATACAAAAATATATTTTTTTGTCTATTAAGTAGACCTTGTGATTTTCCTCCCTCT
Organism: Octomys mimax; assembly: GCA_002564305.1. Taxonomy (NCBI): domain Eukaryota; kingdom Metazoa; phylum Chordata; class Mammalia; order Rodentia; family Octodontidae; genus Octomys; species Octomys mimax. The sequence continues at coordinate 7,161 of NDGM011037624.1, read as the reverse complement.
GGCAAGAGATTTACTCTCTTCATTACAACCCACTAATGAATATTTTAAAATTAAATTCACTATTACAATACTTGCCAACTGATTGGGGAAATTGAAGGTCAAAAGTACAACACGTGGTATTGCCTTAAACTGAAATATTTCTTTTAACTTTTCTTATATAATTAAAGTCATGTATCATGCATAGGAATGCTTTAAGTCGACTGAGTCAAGTAATAATCACAATTATGCACTTTTTTGAAAACAATGAAAAGGATTCCAACAGGTCTTCAAGGAAGAAGTTATTAATGAAATGACTGGTTTTATGTGGAGAAAAGTGAAAATTCAAAGGTATGAAGGAGACAGTTGAGTGTGAAATCTAGGTGAGATGAGTTTATAAAAGTAAGCAAGGATGAAGATCATAAACTAAGTCAGATATGTGGGATTGTATTTCTGAGTAAGATGGAAAGATATTGGAGAGTGTTTCACAGAACGATGACAACACATGACTTACGGTGAGGGCGACCAGGTGGCTGCTATGAGGACAAATCCCACGAAGAGAGAGCAGAAGCAGGAGACCAGTGAGAAGACTATTGTATTAACATGTGCCAGAAAAAAAAAATACATTACACTTAAACTTGAGTGTCATAAAGTTGTCATAAGTGAGCTTGTGCTATTCTGGTTATATGTGAAAAGCAGACTATTTGCATTGTTGACACAGTGTGACGTTTTATCTTGTCCTTGGATTCACACTTGCTCTGTGAATCCAAAGGCAGATAATATAAGCTCCTTAAGTTAAGTATTTGTATTTTTGAATTATAAAATACATGGCTAAATGTTTTAGTTATAGAGTCCATTCCCACATAATTAATATGATATTTTGAAGCTGATCCACATAATTCTAAATCTGTGGACTTTCTCTTGTGTGTAAAGGCATACAAAGAGGAGTTTCATAGCAGACAAAAACTGAGAACTGTGGACTGATTATTCTGCCAGAGAAAACTTCAAAGCTGCCTAATGTTTACTCTGGGGTGTGTGCACTGCTTACTGCTATAAGTTTATAGAAGAATGAAGACCAAAAAAATCAGTGAAAATAAATAAATTATATATATATATATATATATATATATATATATATATATATATATATAAATTTTGCAGTTTTATGAGAAGTAAGCACCTGCATAGTTGGTGTCATGAAAATTATGACTGCTGAAAACACTAAAACATTAACAAGAAGCTGTGTACTTTTCATCAGGATGATAAAATATTGGATTAAAGGCAATCCAGGAATCATCAAGACTCCACTACTCACAGTATCATATTCAAACCTGGAAAGCTCTCATTTCAAAACAAAATCCCTGGACACTGCTGAGAATGGCCACCTAGGAAATTGTTTCCAGGGCTGGTTTTGCAGTGCTCCATCACTGAAGCATTTGGAGGCATCTGCAACCATTATCCAGTGGTCCTGAGTACTGTTTGTGCTGGCAACAGAACCTGACTATCATTTGCACAATGCTGGTTTTACAAGGATACAGAATCTGAAGTGCTGTGGTAATGGAGGATTCCACCCAGATTAAACAAGGGTGCTTGTAGTCAAGGCAGTGTGCTCTTAGAAGCAGTGTGTACAACTGTGAGAGGAGACATCCCAAGTTGAATATGATGGGCAATGCCATAGAAATCAGGTCGCCAATTCCCATTGAAGCTTATCTCTCACTACAACTTGCCTCAGGTGTTTCACATGGGAATATAGGATTCAATTTTTGTCCTGCTGAAGATCAGTCTTGCTTTGGTTTCACTGTTTTCATTCCCATTTTGTCCTTTTGGAATTAGAATGTTTTACCTGGTGACTTTTTTATTGAAAGAATTCAACTTTTTCTTTGTATTTGAAGAAACTCAGGCCTAAGATTTCGCTTGGAGAATTTGGATTTGGACTTTTCAGTTATGCTGAAACTGTTACAGTCTTGTTGATCCTGAGAGATGGACTAAATAGACTTTATGTAATGAGATTGACATGGGTCTTTTGGAGGGTAACAGATAAAATGTTATAATTTAAATTACAAATGTCCTCCAGCTTCTTATGTGTTTCAATGTGGAGCCTGTTTGAAAAGCTTGGGTCACTGAACGCATAACTTAGAAAGGGATTTTCTTGTCATTGTCATCTCCATTAACTCTACACTTTATGGCTGTTCTAGGAGGTCCTGAAGGCTTTCCATTCTCATGTGTCTCTTTTGGATCTGAATGACACTAGAAAGAATCTACTTAAAACTGTGAAACAATTCTCTCCTCCTCTAGACTGTGAGTACTACTTATTTTGCTATGCAATGGAAAGAGATAAAAATGCAACTGATAAGAGATTATAAACATTAGATGGAAAGAAGAGAATTATATGTAATAAAGTAAGACTTTAAATAATTTTCATTCTTAATAAATTTTCAGAAATTTTAACAATAAAACATCAGTGCTAGAGCCTACCAGAAAACTCACACATAGTCGTTTATCCAATCTTACACACACATGCATGATCTATAAAATTATATATACAATTTTATATTATATATATAATTTATATTATATATTATATTATATATTATATAATATACATTATATTATATAATTATAATTATATATTATATAATATATTATATATAATTATATATAATTATATATATATGTCTAAATAAAATGTAACAGGATTTTACATGAAAAGAGAAGGAATTACTTCGATTTTTATATATGTACTCATCAAATTATTAAACTATGTCGATTACCTGATTTTGACCAATAAAGTTTGCTGAAAACTTATTTATTCATGTGTAAATCAGTAATGCTCACATTTTTGAATTTACCATCACACAAGAAAAAAAATGTGTGGAATTCTGTTTTATGCCATAAATTGATGTCAAAATGTATAATATGAGTAGCATAATAAGTATTAAACATCATGATTTTGCTTATAGCTGATCAACTCACATAATTGCATTGTAGTAAAAGTTTTTAACAAAAATTATTTTCAGGCCCATGGAGACGGCTCAGTAGAATAAGTGCTTCCCTGGCAAGCACTTGGGGCTGAGTTCAACCCCCAGTTCCACCAAAAAAATTAAATAAATAAAATAAAATCCATTTATATAACCACTATTCCCAGAAATCTAGTTTTAGTTTTATACACAATTAAAACTATTACTATAATGCATTTAAACTCTTTTTTCTCTTGACACTTTATATAATGAGAGAATGATATTTAATTTGAGGAAACTGACCCAAAAAAAGCTACCATCAACCACTATCATCTTATATTTGAAAAACCATTCTTGGGCTCACATTCTTTCTCTCAAAATTCTCACAGACATGAAGCAGGAGTACTATTTTCCTTTTCTGTGCCTTCTACCCAGAAACATAAATACATTTATAATCATGTAAGTATCTGCCTACAATGCTGCTCGCACAGAGAGTGGCTTCTTAGTAGGTTCTAGTCATTCTGAAAAATCCCGGTTAAAAGAATTATGACCTCTGAGCCTTAATACCAAGTAATTTTCTCACCACATACTTTGTGAAAGAAAGACATTTGGTAGTCTAATTAATAAATGTAATTAATGGTTTGAAGGAAAGCATATAATTTTTATAGAAAAAATATTTGTAATTTTTATATGTTAGTTTTTGCAAGCTGCTTTAAATAAAAGACAGATGGCTTTTTAATAAGTGCTTCCTACACCAATGCCCTGTGGTATTAAAAGAAAACAAGTCATGTTTAAATTTTAATTTGTAGTCTTAACAATATGTAATAGTTAGAATCCTAGTTATTGGGAAGTTTTCAAAAACTACTTTCAGATAATGTACACTATGTGGGAGACTTTGTAAGGAATATAGGTAACAACAAATTACACCCAAGGAATTTAAACATCACACACTTCAAATAGTTCCAAGACAAAAGGAACAGGATAAAGATAAAATTTGAGGGGGAGGGGAGGAAAGCAAAAGGAATTAAAAAAATTAAGGTGTGTTAAGTACATGTACCATCTCTCTATAGAGACAGCAATTATTATGTTGTAGACACGTTCTAATTAAAAGTAAAAAAAATTAAAATGAGCCACAAAAATAGGTGAAAAACAAAACAAAGCAAAAAACTCTTAACCTAGAAAAATTATCTGTTAATGTAGAAGAGAATGAATAAAAAATGTACTGAGTAAAGTGTTGCAGTATGTAGTCCTTCCTGTCAACTTGATGGGACTAAGGGATTCCTACAAAGCTAATTGGATCGTCAGGGTGTTACACTCTGTGGAGGGATCCACCCATGGTTGTAGCTGATGTGAGGTGGCACAGAGAAATTATTTGTGGCTTGTATTTGGCAAGTATACATTTCTAGGCCCTGTGTCCAACCTGTTCTGCTTTCAGGACACAAGTAACTAAGCAACTTCCCTTACCACATCTGTCTGTCATGTTTCCTTCTTGGTGATACTGTGACACTTCTTAAGACACAAACCAATCAAATCTCTTCTTTACAATACTAGTGTCCCAGTTTGTACCACCAAGGGTTGAACTGACTAAAGTAAGCATTAAAACAATATTGTATCAGACAAGGCAAAGAGATATCTTACCACTGTATATAGCCAAGTAGATACAACCTACTATGCATTTTCATTACAAATAAATACCAGCTCTCAACTAAGGTGTCAGGATTATAATTACAAGCTATATTTACAATTACATAAATATATATAGTATGTAGTTCATCAAAAAAATTTTGGTCATTAGTGTGACCATCCATGTGAATTATTTTATTTATCCAAGAGAAAAACTAAATCTTAAGTATCCTTATGGTAAGAAATATATTTTTAACTTTTATCATAGAAGCTAAATCAGTAAGGTTTCTTTCATTTGCAATAGTTCTTTTTCAAATCTATGGTAGCCCGACACATGAAAAACACATTTCAGGTTCTTAAAGTGACCAAGATAACCTTAAAATAACTTGGTGAGCATTTTGAAAAATCAGAAAAGGAACTTAAAATTTGCAGTTTTCTGAAGTAAATGTTGTAAGAAAGGTAGAGACCCTATCATGTCAACAGGATGAATTTGAGCTCTTTTCTGCTTATGTGTCTTTCATTGTGAGACACGGTCTCACTATGTACTCTAGGCTGATCTTGAACTTACTACATAGGTTAAACTGGCTTCATACAATAATTCTCCTGACACAGCCCAGCCCTGGGGTGATAGGCATTCATCACTATGCCTGGACTTGTATGTATATTTATTCAAGATAAATCAAATTTATCAACTGAACTGAAAAATTACTTATTAAAAAGATAAAAAAATTAAAAGCTACATACAGTTGCATACACCACTCTATTCATGGTGTGTATGTTATCCTTTTTATAAAATTTTATTTACTGTTATCTGTCATTTCCAGAAGGAAACTAATCTCCATTTTGTTTATTTTGATGTTACATTTTAATCCTTTGAAAGATTATTAACATTACGATTTCTTGCTTTGATAGTCTTGAGGATGAGAAAATACTCCAGAAAGACATACTTCATGATGCCTTAAGGTTGACCTTCAATTTTGAGGTCTGCAGAGGTTAACACTCAATTTATTTTGCATCATAGAACTACTGAAAACTGTATCTGCATATCAGCACTGATTTTAGTGCATATTATTTCAAATTCAGTGATTTTAGGTTTTCATATGTAATGTTTTTTTTCTACTTTAATGTTGCTTTTATAGTTAGAAAAATATGGTTTTAGATTTTTAGAAGAGTACTATAATAAAGGATTCAAAGCCAAAATAGATTGTATGCAATGATCCTTTTAGTTTTACTTTGGCACCAATTTCCCATTTCACTGGTTTAGAATAACATAGTCTTTGCATAATGGCTTACTACTGTACAATTTCCCTATTTTACAGCTAAGGAATTTACTTTAACTTTGCAATTTGGGTCCTGTCAAGACTGCAACTGTTACATCCCTGTGCATTGATTCTGGCAATTCCAATTAAACAAGTTTGTTTCATGCAAGACTTCCCTTAAGAAAATCCTTTCAAGTAGCAAATTGTCTTTTTCTTTTATTAATGAGGAGGATGTTATTGCTTAATCCCTTCTGATTCTCTCTCTCTGATGTGCTTTCTCTTCTCTTTCTCACTTTATTCTTCCCCACTGAGTTCATGTACTATGGATTTTGTATATCTTATTTTCTGATAGAAAAATATTGTAGTCATATTCTTCGCCAAACCAAGATTACATAAAACAAAGCAAAATTTTACTTTAACATAATAGTTTATAATGTATTATATACACCAGATATAATGTATGATATAAGAAAAAAAGCCTTGGTTCAATGGCCAAATTATGAAATACTAAATGCTAGCAAAGTATCAAATGCTACCAACATTTCCACTCTTCTTAATATGTTTCCTTTTTAGCTTTACAAAGATAATTGTTAGAATGTGATTATCATTTTCCCTGAATTGTCACATATTCTTATGAATGATTAATCCTATAAATGATCATAAAAAGAGTGTATATAAATATTCTGGCTCCTGGACTTAAAGTATTTTGTTCCTAATTCTGAGAATCCTTCAAGTATAAATTATAAAACAAATAACTTTAGTCTATTGCTCAATGTAATACTAAATAGTATCCCATTAAATGAGTAAGCTGCATATAATTTACCTTACAATAAACACCTAGAATCATTCTATTGTTTTTTGTTATTCAGTCATATTATTGATATTATTATGCATCTTATTATCTATGTTTGAAAAATAATCCTAAAACAAAAATTACTAAAATGAAGAAAAGAAAGCACAAAACAAGGAGATAGATCGTTTATAAGAGAAAAAAGGATCAAGAGTTGGAGGGAAGGGAGATGACAAGAGACAGGAATAAGAAAAAAATTAGATGTGCTCCATACATTTAGCGCCAATCCATTGTGAATGGAGTCATTATGTACTGCAATCATGAACTGAGAATTTTTTTTTTTTTTTTTTTTTAGGGAAGGGTCTTCCACAGGGTGTTCAGGGTCTCACTACTAGATCGCACTCCTAGTGATCCATCTGCTTACAGTCTCCCAAGACCTGGGATTAAAGGTGCGTGCCACCCCAGCCAGCCTCAATTGCCATCAGTGCAACCCGGGTGTGGGGCCGGCACGGCAGATCCACGGAACAAACCCCTGGGACCTGGGCCTGCTTGCAGG
>NDGM011037588.1:0-13773 GCA_002564305.1 Octomys mimax | reverse complement strand
CAGATGTTCATGGAACCCAGAGTATGTAGCTTCCTTCATATGTGTATTTTCAATGTTCCTCCTAAGAGTGTGCATCAGTTTCTCATTCTTACAGCTGAATCATGTTTCACTGTATGGACATACCACCGTTTGTCCACCATTGGTGGCCATTTGGCTACGTCCACTTTTTGCTATCATATGAATATCCAGTTGGGAACATTCACTTGCAAAGTTTACAAACAGGTATGTTTTCATTCCTCTTGGGCATTTACCTAGGAATGAGATTGCTGGTTCGTATGGCAACTCTATATTTAACTTTTGAGGAACTGCCAGACCGTTTTCCATGTGGCCACGCCATTTTACATTCCCACTAGCAGCGTTGGAGGGTTCCGATTTCTCCACATCCTTGCCAACATTTATTATCTGTCTTTTTGATTATAGCTGTCCAAGTGGATGGGAAGTAGCATCTCGCTGTGGTTTTGATGTGCGCTTCTCTAGCGACTAATGATGTAGGTGTTTACTAGTCATGAGCATATCTCCCTGGAGCGATGCCCATTTGTCTCACTGAGCTGTAAAGGTCCCTTCATGTATCGGTTGTAAGACTCATACTGGGTGTGCAGTTTGTAAATATTTTCTCCCATTCTGTGGGATTTGTATTCCTGATGGTGCCTTTTGAAGCACATAATTTAATTATTTTATTTTGCCTTACTGCTATGGGGACTGAACTCAGACTTGGGCCTACCAGACAAATGCTATACCACTGAGCTACTCATACAGTCTGCACGATTTTAAATTTTAACCAATGTATCTTTTTTCTTGGGCTGCTCGCTTCTGCCAGCCTCTCTATGGTGCCAGTGCCACACAGTCCTCCCTGGACTTGGAAAGGGGGGCCAGGCCCCAACACAAGGTGAGCAGGATATGAAGATCAGGTCAGACTGTGAGAGGTCATCTCAGGCGCCAGAAGCATTGGCCTATTGTGTGAAAGCAGAGCCTTGCAAGCGAGTCCCACAGAGGAGCCTTAAGTCTGACTATCAAAGACCAGTGGCCAGAGAACCGCAGGAAGATGTTCCTCCAGGCGTTCTGCCTTCTGAGCTGCACTCAGACTTCTCTCAAGCTCTCTTCGGGTCCTTGTGGGAAAGTAGTTGGGAGCTAGAAGAGGTATTTTTTGGCAGAGTGTTCTCTCAGCTGTGGGTTACTGTATGAGGAGCCTCACCAGGTGCCACACACCTGAACCCTGCCATCCTCACCTCTGAGGCCCTGCTAGGCGGTCTCGGTCAAGGGCACGCCTCACTTAGCTTCCTCCTGTTTGGTCTCTGTTCTGCATCTCTGCCTAAGGTGGTCTGGCTGGAAATTCCCTGACTCTGAAATAGCTGTTTGCAGAATCGAGTGTCACATTCTCACAGCTACCCTAAGCCCTACTGCAGTGGATCTCTGAAGAGGTGGCCACAGATAAAAGTGCTGAGGCAAGCCTCACTTCATCCTCTCGCTCAAAGATAAATCCAGAGGCCCAGTAAAGGCCTGACTGGAGGACACAGGCTCCCCCCAGTACACGGGGACTGGAGTCCAGTTACCTTCAGGATTCTCCTACGTATACATTTGTTAGGGCTCCTAGTACTCCTGTTCCCCTTCTACTCTTCTGTGTGTAGCCCCTGCCCAGCCCATTTTCAGGTCTAGCACTATTGAGACTCTAACATATTTCAGAGGACAAAGGGGGGGGTGGGAGGGAAGGAGATGCAAAGAGAATTACGATGTGCTATGCACATGTACCAGCTCCCTGGGATCGATGTAATCATATGCACTGCTAACTTGTACTAATAAAAATTAAAAAAAAAAAAAAGAAAGAAAGAAAGGACAAAGACGGCAATGTGAGCAGTAGCCATAAAAACAATCCTTGGCTGGAGACACTGATTCCTAAGGAGCTGGTGCTTGTGGCCAGTGCGAGGGCTCCAGCCTCCCAGGGCAGGAGGAAGCACTGAATGTGGCCTCAGTTTGTGCATCTGTAAGTGGGGGCACCAAGAGCTCCTACTGAATGAGACAGAGTGTGTAACATACCGGGGTAGGGCCTGCCACACAGCCTGCGTATCTGCTTTTATTAGCAGATATGTCCTCTCCTGGAGCCCTGCACAGGGCAGACTGCTCTCATTTGTCTAGGGTTGTGGGACTGTCTGGAAGTGTCTGAGTGGGGAGACTTGTGATCTGGGACAAACTCAGAATCCTCCTGGGATGTGGCGTTCACCTACCTCCCACATCACACCCTGGGCGACCAGCATCCTCTTCAGCCGACAGACTGGCTGAGGATGGCAGGAGAGAAGGCCTGGGGTGCTGTGTGCACATCTACTCTCCTCAGCGTCCACTATGAGCCAGGCTTCACAGTGGCCCTCAGGGGCAGGAGGGAGAGGAAGAGGGGGGCAGGGTCACTCGTGGAGAAGCCCCACGAAGTGATGTGAATTTTCATGAGGCAGGGGCCATGGGGAAAGCTTGTGTAGCCAGCGCTGCGATGTTCCTGCTGTCTGAAGACAACAAACAGTAAGAAGCCGGCCACACCCTGGCTGGGGCATATGCCCTCCCTGACCTCTGGCTGATGAAAAGCCAGGGCAGGATCTTCTGTCCTCCAGGGTCCCACCTGCCAGAGAGACCACAGCTTGAAGAGAGATGCTGCCTGCTTTGGCCTACATGGAGACGTCCCCCCAAAGCTTCACGTGTTCACAGGTGAGGCTTTTTAGAGCTGGCTGGGATTAAGGGTGTGTGACACAGTTCTGGGTGTGGACAATGGGAAGGTCCATCCTGGCTGTGGGCGGCATCACCCACAAGGCTTGCAGCCTGGGTGGGACAAAAGGGAAAGGAAGGCGGAAGGCTTGCTGCTGCTGCTGTGATGCCCCTCTGCCAGGCGCCACACTGCCCTGGAGCCAGCCAACTGCGGACCACGACCTCTGCAAGTGAAGCTGAGATAAACCATTCCTCCTTTAACTTTTGGGTGTTCAGTATTTTGTCTCAGCAATAAGAAAAGTAACTAAGAACAGGGTTGGGGTCCTTCAGGAGTGGGACAAGGTGGCGGGCAGGTCGAGGAGGAGGGCTGCTGCAGTGGTCACCAGGGACAGGGTGAGGCCCTGGGGGACCCTCTTAGCCTCAGTTTCCCCTGTGCCCAGCCACTTCTCTGACTCTGGCATCCTTTAGGCCTAGTTGGCTTGAGATGGAACCTGAGAAAAGAGGCTCTAAGCTGGGCTTTGGGCACAGGAGAGGCAGATGAAGTGGACAAAGAACTGGTGCCTAGAGGGTGACTCAAGCAACAAAAGCCTCCAAGGGTGCTGGATTCCACCTTCCCAGCCTGCTCCTCCTGGGGGAGCCCTCGAGTGCCTCCAGTGGCCCCATCCGCTGACCGGCAGTTCTTGCTCACCCTACTGCACTGCAAGGCTGGCACATTCTGTTCCTCAGGAGGCCCTGGGCTGGAGGCTGCCCATGCATGGGGCAGGGCAGAACCTCAGCCAAAGGTCTGCTTAGAGGCTGTGCTCATAGTGCCACAGACAATGCAGTCTCGACAGCTTGTAGGCCCACTTGGGATGGTGGGCAGGCTGTTCTGGTGGCAAACAGGGAAGGGGGTGGGGACACCCTATGTGTCCAGAGGGTCTCTCTAAGGGGTGGAGTGAGACTTCTACCCTGGTCCTACAAAGGACAGGGTGTAAGGAAGAGTGCAGGCCCTCAGGCAAACTGATCTGCCTTGTGTTTCTGGTTTGGGCAAGTGAGGAGCCTACCAGGCTCTGACAGGAAGTTCACGGCTAGCTGCCTAGGGGCAGACAGATGCTGTGGGGAGCCCTCTGTGTACAAAACCAGTCTGGTGGGGTGGTGGCTGGGGAGCCAGCCCCACAGATGGCGCTAAGTAAAACCTGATGTGTGACATGAGAATCTGCAGAATGTCTCACAAACAACCTTCCCTGGGATGTTTTGGATTGAGTTTTGTGGCTATGACGTGAAGGAACCTCACATGTCAGGATAAAAATAGCTCTGGCCTCAATGCACAATGGGAGTTACAGTTCAACAGAACCAGATGAGAAAACATTAGCAGTCCAGCTCAGGTACAGCCAGGTCCCTGCTCCGCTCCCACCCTCCCTCCCTGCTGAGGTTAGGACAGCTCCTGGGAGTGGTCATCAGGATCTGCCAACCTGAAAGCGCAGAGCAGGTTCTAGTGGCCTGGAGCACTCAGGAGCCCGAGGGACCAGACTGGATCCAGGTCCTGCTGCTGCTTGTCAGGGCAGGGAAGGCAGGAAGACTTCCCCAAGGCTGGTCACCCATCTGTGAGCCAACAGAAAGGGTGCAGCGAGTGCCTGGCACAGGAAGTGCTCCACGGAAGGGGCAGCTGACTAAGGGGGACAGGCCACAGACAGGCAGCGTCCTCAGAGTCGGAACCAAGCGACTGGGAGAAAGGGAGATCTGCCAGGGTCCTGGAGGGTGCGGCATTTGTTTAACAAGGGGAGGGGGCAGGTCCCTCGGCTTCCTGGACTAAGATACAGCAGCATGGACCCCTGGGGAGCCGGTCCAGGAGGGGATCACTCTCTTCTCTGTGGACCAGCTCAGGTCCCCAAGCACCAGAATGGGGGTCCTTACCCACATCCTGAGGCTGCCCAGTTGTGGGCTTAGAGTAAGAGGGAAGCTAACGGGTTTGAGCAGGGAAGGATTTCTAGCTGACAGGGCAGTGGAGAGTCTGCGTGACGGTCTGCCACCAGGAGAGGGGAGCTGCTGCTGCACAGCAAGGGCTGGGGCTCAGGGCACTGCTGGAGGGAGGGTGCAGGGGGAGGAGCTATGATGCACAGGCTAGCCAATAGGCCTGGTAGCCAGGGCACAAGGGGACACCTTCCTAGCAGTAGTGCCGGCAAGCTTCAGCTCATGGTTGGTGACTGGTCCCTGTCTTTGCTCACTTTAATGAACTTCAAAAGAGGATACATACCCTGGTGGGTGCCTTATGCTGGGGATCAAGAGATGAGTAACACATGGCCCCTGTCGCCTGCGATGGTCATGCAAATCCTGGTAATCCTGATAAAATGTGCCTAGGAGTGACATGAATGTTTGCCTTTCTGACAGCTCTGAGCCAATGAGAAGTTACAATCGACATCTTTTTTTTTTTCTTTCCTGTATTTTAGGGAAGGGTCTACAGGGTGTTCAGGGTCTCACTACTAGATCAGACTTGTAGTGATTCTACTGTTCACAGCCTCCCATGTGCTGGGATTACAGGCACATGTGCCACCACACCCAGTCTCAATTGCCATCTCAGTGTGTGTGGAGGGTGGGGGGGACACAGCACAGCAGCCTGGAGATTGAATCCCCAGCCCCTGCGCCTGCTTGCAGGCACTTTAGTCTACTGAGCTATTTGGCCGGCCTTTACAACCTGCATCTTGAGCAAGAAGAATTCTAAGGCCCAGTCAGATGGCTCAGCAGACTAAAGCGCCTGTTTAGGCAGTCAAAGGACCAGGGTTTGATCCCTGGTATGAGGCGCTGGCCCCCTGGGGGCACACTGAGACAAGGATTGAGGCTGGGCATGGTGGTGCATGCCCCTAATCTCAGTGCATGGGAGGCTGAAAACAGGAGGATCACTATGAGTTTGATCTGTGTGGCAAGACCCTGGATACCCTGTACTAAATACAGAAAAAAAAAAGCATTCTAAGTCACAGGCAGGAAGGATGATGTCAATTCCACTCCAACCTAACCTGAGCAAGCATGAGGACTGAGCAGAGGCAGCCCAGCAGAGGATGGTCCTGGAGCTGGCCCTGGAACTGGGGAGGTCCTGTAATGCCCCGGGTAGAAGCCATGTATGTCCCCACGGTGTAGAGCTCACCAAGCACCAGTATGCATTTCACAGGGGAGGGAAGGTGGTGCCAGGGCAGGGCACTCACACCGGTGCAGATCTCCCTGACCTGGGCTAGTCCTCCTGCTGCCTCCTGAGGGCTGGAAGGCGGTGGGCCAGGAGGCTCAAATAGCAAAGGCTGGGGAGGCAGCAGAAGGACAGGAAATGAGGTAGTGTGTGGCCCGAGGCCAGGTGGGAGGCCGTGAAGTCACCGTGAAGACAGAAGTGACTTCCCCAGGAACTGCCAGGCTCCTTTACTCAAGCAGTGGAAGCTTCTAGGGCCAACAAGGGTGGGATTCCTGAGTGTGCAATAGGAGGCCAGGCTCTTCGGCCAGCCCCAACACCCAGTGCAAAGCCCAGCTGAGGGAATGAGCTCGAGCCCTCCCGTGTACATGTGCTTAGCAAGGGTGGGCCCTGTGAGCGTGCCACCCATGCTGCCTGTCACTGTTATCACTGCTACTGTTCCTGCAGGGGGAAATGCTCACAGATGGCTCTCTGGGTTTCCTCTAGAACTCGCTTCTGTGTGGTGACCTGAAGATGCTGTTGACATCTGGTCACATGGCCTGGACTGTGAGAAATGAGAACACATCATTTTTGCCCATTTTCTGAGACAGAGGTGGAAACACCTTGGACCAGTAACTCTGCAGGGTTTGTGGCCATGAGTAGTTTCTCTTCATTAAGAATGGTCCCATGGCAGGCAGGGGAGTCCTTCAGCCCCAGATGTCCCTGTTGCTATGCTTGGTCACAGAGCTAGGCTGTTGGGTCTCTTCAGGCCCCACTGTTCTCTTTGGCTACAGCTATCCAGGTCCCAGGAAGATAGAGAGATCCATCCAAGGGGCCTCTTTGCTGCCCAGCTTTCTATGCAGCTCAGGGTTAGGGTGGGCCTGCAGACCTGGCCACCCTCCCCTCTTCCCACAGTCTGGAGGGGCTTCTGCAGTCTTCTTTGTTCACACAGATGGGGTGGAAAGGGTGCGGAAGGACCTGGGCCATGGGAGACCAGAGTGGGAGGGAGGGCGGGAGAATCCAGACTGGGGCCTCTGTGCTAAGGGGAGGAATATTTATGGTAGGCCAGGCGAGAGGAAAATCCCAAGTGGGCAAATGTGCCTCCAGGGCCCTGGGGACCACTGCTGTGGTGCATTTAGGCCAGCACAGCAGCCACCCAGGCGTGTGATGGGCCTCCTTTCCCCACTGCTGTGTTTGATCTGCACCATTTGAGTTTACAGACCCAGTGTGCAGGCGGGGCCGTGTGGCTCCCTGCAGATACCTAACCATCTTGGCTGGGCTCCCTGCCTCCTTCACCTTCCAGAAAGACCCTATGAGGAGGATGGGATGATCTCCCTTCACGAGATACAACTGGCAGCTTTTTGTGCTGTGCCCTGGTGGGCCAGAGGGAAGCCAAATCCAGACAGGAAGTCGCAGGCCCTGTCCTCTGTCCACGTGCATGGTCACGCAGAAGAAACAGCATGACCCCGTGCGTGCTGCAGACACACACTGGGGAAGGGCTAGCAGTGGGAGGAGCGAACATTTCCCGAGTGCTTTCTGACCCAAACAGCACCTCCCACATCCACGGTGCTTGGTGTGTACCTCCCAAGGAGGCTGGGGCCCGGGAGGGGAAAGGGCACGCCAGCTCCCTGCATTCTTTCAGGATGGGTTTGAGCTTGACCTTTAAAATCACAGGCCCGCTTGGAGACTGATGCCAGCTGTGAGCCCACACGTGTGAACACATGTGCATCAGCCTGGAGGTTGTAACAGCCTGAAGCCCTCCCATGGGGCCAGGTTAAGAGCTCATGGCTCATGGTGCTGTGCATTCTTGAGGCCAGAAGCACTGTTAGCTGTAGGCACTTCCTTGGTGTTCTTTCCAGGATGGAATTTCTTCCCATCTGGCATACTCCGTTGTTTTTCTATGAATCCTGAGCACATCCCTAGTTGGCTCACAGCCTAGTGGTCACAGTGTGAGTCTAATGCCTCAGCTTTATGAGTGGTCTACCTACCTTGGTGGGGCCAGGAGCGAGGGCTCAGAGCTCTTTGCCATGTGATGGAGAAGATAGAAGGGCACCTGTCTCCTGGGGAGGCTGACCCAGGGCGTCTCATCTCCTCCCTACCCTGCCTTGCCCTTGCCATCAGGCCCCTCTGAGGAAGAGCTTCCATTCTTCTTCCTGTCACTAGTCCCTGCTCTGTGCCCTACATTCGAACTCTGGTATCCTTGCTGTCAAAGGGTGTTGAGTCGTCTCTCATGTTAGCACATGGGGACACAGGAACTTCTCGGCTGAGGGACAAGGGTGGGAGACAGCAGGGATCCTGGGTCAGGATGTGGGAGCAGCTTCCCTGACATGGCCAGGCATGGGTCAGAGGAAACTGGCTCGTGAAAGAGGAAATAATGGCATCCTGGGGAAACGGGTGAGGAAGCCAGGCAGGGGTTGGAGCCCCTCACTCCCTCCCACACCATCAGACAACCAAGCTCACACAGGAGGCAGCCTGAAGCCTAGGCTCCTATGTGCCTCCTGTTGTAGGGCTCAGGGTTTCCTGGGTCATGGGAGTGACCTCAACCCACGGGCCTTCTATAATGTGTCCCAGCATGTGGCAAGTCTGGGGTACACTGAAGCCCACAAGAACCTGAACTTCTCAGGCACCCAGCCTTGTCTCTCTGGCCTGAAAAGGCTGAGGTGGCTCTCAGAGAGGTGAGGCAGGCATTCTTTGGGCCTGGGACAGTGCCAAGGAACTGCAGGACCCCATGCTACTGAAGGTCATGAAACCTATGTCATGCTAGCTAGGACCTGGTGTCTGCGAATTAAGAGGAGCTCAGTAGACAAAGATATTCCCAGGCAGATACCCAATATTCACTGGTTAACTTCTTTACCAACCATGTGTCCCTGAATTTTTTTCTAGGATTGCGTGGCTGGAGAGAAGTGGCCACTGCCCTCAAGAGGAGGAGCTGGGTAGGCTGCAGTGCAGGGTGAGGAGGAGGAGACTGGCCTAGTAGCTGAATGGAATCTGGTGGGTGAGCATTAGGGACACCATCCTGGACACCTCCACTTCCCTGGGCGGTCCAGAAACAGCCTGTCTGAATTACCCTGTCTCCTGCCTGGGCTGCTTGCCATGTGAGCTATTCTGAGCTGCTCAGTGAGGAGGAAATGGCTGCCTCGTCTTCTTCCACCTGTGATGCTTAAGACTAAAGGCCCTGGACTCCTGCCTGGGGAGACACTGCTAAGTAACAGTCAGCTCCCTCCGATGCTTTTGTGCTGTCAGTGGTCCAGAAGTATCAAAGGTGCACGCAGATACGGGAAAGGAACCTTGAGGTTCTCTTTGAGGGCTGCTGGAGGGAAGGTCTGCCCCTCTCACACTGGCAGAACCTGGGGGTCACAAATAAAAGCTCAAAGGCTCTCCTGCTCTAGACAAGACCCTCAAACTGGCATTTTGGGGTTCCTGAGGCCAGAGCCCTTACTTACTGGGAGTGTTCAGCAGGCTGGCTCTGCTGGGCGTGGGCATCTGAAGCTCTGAGTGGCTGACTCGGAGGTCAGGGCCGTCAGCTGGGCCTGGCTCATCTGTCTGGCCGGCAGGGGAGGAAGCAATTTCTGCCAACACCTCCAGATCCTTCAGGACAACCTGGGAAACAAGGAGAGGGTGAGGGATGAGCTGAGCTGACCGGCTGGAGGTGAGGTCAGACAGCCACCTGTGGTGGGTGGGGGGGTGTCCAGAGACTAGAGCTGGGCTGCCTGCCAGTTGTGAGGGCCAAGATCACAGCTGTGAAAGTGCTCAGAGAAGTGTAATGAAGGTATGGCTTCGAATGACCACAGATGGGAGTGGATGGGGGCCTACACAGGAAGGAAGCTGCAGTCCGAGGCTGGTGAGCCCCTTTCCTGTGAGCCTCCTCTCTGGTCCCAGGCAGAGATCTGGGGAGTCCCCAGGAGGTGTGGGTCTCAAGCATCAGAGTGCACTATACACAATGTGTCTCAGGGGCCCTAGGGGTGTAGGCATTTGCTCTCCAGCCAAGCTGTGTGCAGTGGCCTTGGCCTTGCCCACCCCAGCCACAGACCAGGTGATGCTGCAGAGGTGACACTGGGTCACACGGGCTCCACAGAGCTGTCCACATAGGGACTATGATTCTGCACATACAGACATGGCTACCTCCAAAGTGCCCTCACTCCGGCTTGGGTGGGGTAAGGCCTCCACAGCCTGACCACTGAGCTTCTCTGAGGCAGAGTGGAGCATGGGGACAGCGCAGAGTGTTGTGTCACAGGGCCTGCAGGACTTCCCTATGATTCAGAGAACCTCTGTGGCCCCACTAGCTGTACAATCTTCACCTGGTACTAAGTGCCGGAAGAATGCTTTGGTAAAGCAAGCAGGCGAGCCCAGGGATGTGCACTGTTGTAACCTGTACCAGGAACTGCCGAGCCCTCAGGCCACCTGGTGATGCCCTTGCTCCTCTGGCAGGGAGCTCCTCCCATCGCAGGGGCTGTCCATTCTTTCCACTGCCCACTTATCTAGGGAGGGGGACTCTGCTTGTCCTACCCACAAAGGTGCTCTTAGGACCCAGAAAATCACCAGTGAATGTCAGCTGACTAGGTGGCTGATTTGTGTCTCTTCTTGGGATATACCAGGCCCAGGCCAAGAGCTCCCATGGTGACAGAGGGCTTCAGCCCTGGAGCACAGGAAGAGCCACAGAGTTTGGTGAGTAGAGCCCTGAGAGGTTAGCTGGCTGGAATATGGTGAACGTGGGCCAAGGTAAAGCTACAGTGAGGTTACCTGGGAACTGATAAAAATGTTCTGAAATTAGATTTTGGTGATGGCTATAAAATCTTTTTTTAAAAAAATGTATTTGGTACAGGGTCTCACTACGTAGCTCAGACTCATAGTGATTCTCCTGTTTTCAGCCACCGCAGTGCTGGGATTACAGGCATGTGCCACCATGTCTGGTCTCGGCCAGCTCAGTATGTCCAGGGGCGGAGCCAGCAAGGCATGTGGTGCTGGGGATCGAACCCCAATCCTTGCACTTGCCTAAGCAAGTGCTTAGTCTGCTGAGCTATCTCACCAGCCCTAAAATCTTGTAAATACAGATGCTCCTCAATTTATGATGACATTTTAATAAAGCCACTCTAATTTGAAAACCTAATTGAAAATGCATTTAATAAGCTTAGCTCACTGAACATGATAGCTTATTATTTATTTATTTTGTAGACAGGGTCTCACCCCCTAGTTCAAGCCATCCTTAAACTCACTCCTTGGCCTAGGCTGGCTGCACACTGGCAGTGATCCTCCTAACAGCCTCCTGGGTGCTGAAGTAGCAGGTGTGTGCCACCATGCCTGGCTCAACACAGCAGGTTAGGGCCGGGGAGATAGCTCAGTGGAATAAGTGCTTGCCTGGCAAGCGTAAGGTCCTGAGTTGGATCCCTGGTATCACCAAAACAAACAAACAAACAAATAATCAACAAAGCAAGTTAACAAACAGTAACTGCAGAGTACTGGGCGTTTCCCTTCATGACTGCGATCGCAGGGCTGACCAGGAGCTGCCCAGCACCAAGAGCACTGCACTACATACCACTAGTCCAGGAAAGGATGAAAATTCAAAATGTGACATATGGTTTCTACTGAATGTGCTTTACTTTTACATAATAACATGAATCTGAACCATCATCAGGTGGGGACCATGTGTATACTAAAAACCCTGGATTAGACTTCAAAAGAGCTAATTTTATCTAAAAATAAAATAAAATAAAAAGGGAAAAGGCATAGTCTATTTCCTCCTTCAAGTCTCAAATATGGTTCCCTCAATGCAGGAGACGTGCTAGTGCTCAGTCTTCACTGTCTGGTTGCCAGCTCTCCTGACATCCTTGGGGCTAGCCTGGCATATCCCACCGAGGCCCCTTCACCTGTTAGCCCATTCCAGCTGCACTCAGCCTGTTCTAGGCTGGCCATTGCTGGCACTCAGATGCCACATCTCATTGTTCTTCCCTCATCAGAGACCTTGCTCTGTGCCAGGATGCTCCAAATAATGGGGCTGCAGGAGCAAGTCAGAGCTGCCCCTGCCCATGGCATGGGGGAGGCAGGTGGAGAAGCACACAGCATGGTGATGATGGGGAGCCCTGAAAGACGGGCAAACCCTGAGCACCTGCCCCAGCAGGCTGGACACAGGCCATGTACCCTGATGCTGAAGGTCCCATGCAATTCACTTCCTAAAAGCCAGGGAGGGGGAAAGAGATCAGGAGTTCAGGGAAGGGGACAATGTGGGACATGACTCATGTAAAATTAAACAGTGAGGCAAGAGTCAATCCTCAAAAAGTTAAACAGAGTGGCTGTAGGTGTACTCCCACGCCTTCCAAGAGAATGCAAACATATGTCCACACAGAAACTTCTATATAAACTTTCAGTCATTACCACTCAGACAGTGGAACAACCGAAAGGTCCATCAACTGGTAAAGGACACATGGAATGTGATGTATCCAACCCAAGAACACTGGCTGGCTGTAAAAAGGAATTGGGGGATTGACACAAGCTATCCTGGGGAGGAGGCTTGCCAACACTTGCTAAGTGAAAGATGCCAAACACAAAAGGCCACAAACTGTAGGATGATTTCATGTACAGGAATGTCCAAAATAGGCAAATCCCCAAAGACAGAAAGTGGATTAGTAGTTGCCACTGGCTGGTGGGAAGGAGGCCTGGGAGTTTTTGTTAATGGGGTAATGAAAATGCTCTGGAATTAGCAGGGATGGTTGTGCAGCCTTGTGAGAATCCTAAAAAGTGATTGAATTTTGGTATGTGAAGTGTATGAAAAAATAAAAACCAAGCCAAGGCCCCAAATCAGCCTCCTATGGGAATTCTCACTTGAGTGGAGAGCACAGAGCAGTCTGCTCTACGCTGCCCGCAGCCCAAGGGAGCGAGCCTTATTTGTACTGCCCGACCTCATACCGATTGAGACTCAGGACAGACAAGGGGGCTTGAAGAGACCGCCTCTGCCTCTTTCCAGCACTCTGCATCTGTGAGCCCTGCTGGGCCCTCCTGGACTGCCTGCCACTGTCAGGTCTGTCTGTGTAGGTGGACAGAGGCACAGGGCTCCTAGCGGCAAATCCTGGTGGTCAAATGCACCAAGCAAGAAGAGTGCGAGCCAGCAAAACTGGCTGGGCCCCTGCTAGGGCAGTGACACCAGGTTGGGCAAACTGACCCCTACCTGGTATCCAGCAGGGGCTTACTTCCACTGGGAAAGATGCCACAGAATAACCAGGGCACCCGAGAGGCCTGCTTATGTGAGACTGCCCAGCCTGAGTGGTACAAGAGCTAGGCTGCAAGGGACAGGAAGGTCAGAGGAGGAAACTGTCCTTGCTCTCAGCCTGAATTATACCTTCACTTGTCATATGTGTGCCTTTACATACTACACACAAGGAATGTGGGTATGGGCAATTACTCATTCAAAAGAATCACTGGGGCAACAGTGAATCCATTTCAAATCCAGCTCTGGCCTCCAAAGCTCAGCCTGGTAATCATGCTACTCATGACTTTGTGGCCAGTCCTGACTTCTAATTCTGACCCCGCCATTCAGCTGTCTGATCCTGGGCTAGTCAACTTTATCCACACAGCCTTCCTTCAAGCATCTCTACTTAGCAGCTATTACGGGGCTGTTTTGCACCACTGGAGATGTGAGGCTGACAGGACAAGCTCTGCGGAGATGGGGGAAGCAATTACTGACAGTACTTGGGAGCCGGGGGCCTTTGGAAGCACTTGTGCATGAGTTTGCCAAGGGTGGGCAAAGGCATCGAGTGGTTCCCTTCACTGTTGCAGGAAACTGACCTTGTGGTCCAGCTTCAGAGCTGGGGGATAGGGCTGAAGTGGAGGCTGGGATAGACCAGCATGAGCTTAGGAGCCAAAGCAGACTGGACTTTGTAGCTAATGGGGAGTCTCAGTTTCCCCATGTTATAGTTTGTGTATAGGTGTCCCCCCAAAGCCTCATGCAGTCTTGGGGCAGCTTCTGG
>NDGM011037580.1:0-11731 GCA_002564305.1 Octomys mimax | reverse complement strand
TTTTCCTAGTGGTTAATTGCTGTACAAGATGCAGACGTGATATTCTATTTACAAACACCATCACCCTGGATCTTGAAGAATCTCCACATTGATTTCCATAGTGGTCGTACCAGTGTACACTCCCTCCAACAGTGGAGGAAGGTCCCTCTTTCCCTACAACCTCTCCAGGATTTTCTATTGGTTGACTTCTTCATGACAGCCATTCTCTCTGGGGTGATATGGAATGTCAATGTTTTAATTTTCTTTCTTGAATGACCAATGATGTTAAACTTTTTTTATATGTTTATTTAATTTCACACATTTATTTGAATTTTATTTTTAATCTGAGAAATGTGTGTACATCCCAGATCCCCATTTTGGGATTGGATCTTTGAATTTTAGGGCCTGATTTTTAAAAGTTCTTTATATGTTTTAGGTTGAAGTCTTTGTCTGAGGAAAAGTTGGCTAAATGTTCTCCTAATTTATGAGTTTTCTTTTCACTTCATTGGTGATTTCTTTTGATGTGCAAAAGCTTTTTAATAAGATGAGATCCCAGTTGTTGATTTTTGAAATATTTCTCATTCAGTTTGGTTTTCTTTATGAAAGTTCTATATGCTTCACTTGTTTGTATGTCAGATTCTTTTTCTATGCTTGGGAACTTTTCTGATTTTATTTCCGCAAATAGTATTTTTATATCATTTGTGGTGATTCCTGCCTTTTCATGGACATCTATCAATATTATATGGTTTTCTTTCTATCATCTTTCATCTGCTCAGTTGGGTTTTTTTTTTTTTTTTGCTGGTTCCTTGTTATTTTTAAGAGATCTCTATTTAATGATCACTAGTCGAAGCCCTGTCTTCAAGGTCTGAAAGTCTTCAGATTCATTCAAGCCGTTTTGCCAACTTTCAATAGAATTTTTGATTTCCTTCTTATCTCTTTGAATCTGTTTCACGTTTTCTAATTCTTTTCTATATTGTTCATTCAAGGTTTTCATCATTTTCCTGTGCTTCTCTTTTTTTAAAAAAAATCTATGTGCTCTTTGGCTATGCTGAACAATTCTTTCATTATGGTTGTCATTTTCTTTTTACCTGAGAGATTATTTTTGATCTGATTTTCTCCATAGCCTCCTGGCATTGTTTATTTACTTTAGTAACCATATTTTTAGATAATTCAAGTGTATGACTTCCAATTTCTTCTTTGTCCATGTCTCTTGGATGTGTTCTGGGTTGACTGAAGGTCTGAAATTGAATTTTGCTCTGTCTTGATATTTTATATAATTTTTTAAAGTTTTATTTTCTGTGATGATTTCTGTGAGTTTTGGTAGGAAGTACCTGTATCACTAATATCGAGGTCTCTTTAGAATAAGTTTGTTCTTTAGGGATATCTACTGTGTGTAGGAGATTTTTGGTTTATATCTGTCCCAAGATCCTACCTTCTCAATTAATTGAGAGAGGGATGTTGGTTACTTTTGACTCAGTCTTTTGGTGCAGGGCTGTGGTGAAGTTGTTACCCTAGTGTTTCCCAATATTATTATAAAAATGATACTGATTACAAAAGATCTGACATCCTAACTACAGTAGTGCAATTAGCAATAATGACAGCATTAGGCACAATTTAGAAATTGACAAACTGTGATCTCTATTTATTTTGTACATTAAACCATAGGAGCAAATTGTATAGTTATATATCAGACCCAGTCATAAGTAGAACTTTATGCACAAAGTCCTTTACCTTGTTAGAGTGGATTAAAACTACAATGTGGAAATTTAAAAGGGATGGTGTGCACTGAAGAGGAAGTAGAAGCAAGGCTGGGGAACGAGGATGCCCATGCAAGGTTTGGGTAAGTAGAGAAGGGGTTACGAAAGAAAGAATAAGAGACTTTTTGAAGGGTATCTGAACTTGGTCTTTGGGTTTGGGGATTGGAATTAGATTAAGAAAAAGAAACAAGAAGAAAAAAAGAAAAAATTAAGGGTGGAAGAAGAAAATGAAAAAGAAAACAAAGTAAGCTGAAAGCAATGATAAAGAAAGATAAAATAAAATTATGTTAAAAGCAAGTGGTGGTCCCACCCTCCTGTTCCTTTTCCATCCATCTTTGTCCATAAGGATGACACTGATTCATGTAACTTGTCCCTGTTGGCTCATATTTTGAACTTTTCTTTCCTTCTGGCATTGCCTGTTCTTTATGTGCATCCTAGTTTGGGTACTATTGTGTGGCTGTCATCCCCTGGTACATGGTTCTGTGGTGTAGGATAACAGGCCAGGGACCTGGGTTCTCCCTGCTGACATGGCTGCCAAGTTCTGATCACTTTCTATGCTGGCTAACTGTCTCTGTAACCCATTTCTTGTTTCAGAAACACTAAATGAATGATTGAACTTGGAATTTCCATAGTGTAGCCACTCATGATTATTTCTGTAAAAATATTTTGGCTGACTATGTTAGTTTTCATCACTATGAGTTACATCCAAATTATGTTAATAAATTATTCCTGGAACCAGAGGCCATTTCACCTGCAGAATCAGGAAATCATGACTTTGCCCAATAGTGTGCTTCACTCTTACTATTTTCTGTTACTAAAAAAACACATGTTAGACACATGTTAGAACTTCTCATTCAGTCTTCAAAGTTTCCTATCATGGTAGATCTTTTTTGAAAATCTCTTTCTTTTGTTGATCAATCCCCTGGGATACATCTCATTCTGTCTAGGTTTTCTTTTGATTCTCACTTATCTACTATTCAATCCATTAGTTTAGAATCTGCTTTAATATATTATATTTATTTTACTATAAAACATACCATTAGTAACTTATTCAAGACTCTCTTTACAGGGTTCACTTTTGTTCACTGTAGCTTCCCTTCTATTTTTAGACAATTTTATGCATATTTTTCTATAGCTTATGTCAGATAAGCCTTTTTATTCCTAATTCTTCATGCCTTAGATCTCTGTTGGTTAGCATGCTTCTCTCATACTTGTTTTCAACTATTTAAAAAGGTTTGTAGAAAACTCCATTTTCAGGAGGATTGTATCTCAGTTCATTTTTCTGTTTCTATAACTGAACACCTGAGACTGAGAGGGTTACAAAGGAAGAAGGTTTACTTTGCCTCACATTTAAGGAGGCTAGGAAGTCCAAGAGCATGGCATTAAAAGTCCTTTTACTATTTCAATTCATAGCAGAAAGCAAAACGGCAAGCTGATGAGGGTATAAGATTGAAGTCAAAAGAAGGAATAGCTGTTCTTATAGCTAATCCAGTCCTGTGAGAACTGGATTAATTTCTATTAATGATGCTACAATATCTTAAAGTCTCAGCATTTGCACAATGGCAGTCGAGTTTAAACCTGAGTATTTGAAAGTGTCAACCAAACTCAAACCATGGGAATTGCTTTTTATTCTTCTCATACTTGTATGCATCAATTTGAATATCTCTATTAGGACTTCTGATATTTCATCCACCATAGTCATATCTTATATTGATTTTGCTGTCTTGGGAATGTGACATTTTCAGGATAGGTTATCTTCTATATGTTTTGGAGATGGACAGAATACATGATGTTTAATTTCCTATTAAAGATTGGGTTTTCTGGGCCCAAGTCCCCCAAACAGGCAAATTATCTTCACCTTTTAATTTATTTCATGGTTGCACAGCTATTTGAGGCCCCACCATGAAGGATGTCTCTCATTTTAAATCTGTACTTGACCAAATACAAAATAATATATATTTTCTCTATGTCACTATTAGCAACATCAGCTGGTTATGCCCTAATCTTTATGTCGTCAAGCAGGAGGTGCCTGAACTTCATTTTATGCTGAATAAGTTTATTCAATAGTGGTATATGGAGCAGGAAGATGGAATGCACAGCAGGGTGGCCAAATGCTCAGCATCTATGCTAAGATGTACTTCCATTGCTAAGATGTACTTCCATCTGGCATGGTTTAATCATAAGGTACAAATCAGGAGTGGTCTATGATATGAGAGGCTGGAAATATAAAACAGAATTTTCATAGCACATTAAAGATTATGCTCTTTGTTTTATATGAGTTAGCTAGACACAGACAGGATAATTCTAGCAGCTATCAGAAAAAGATTTTATAGGAGAAATGAAACAGGAACAAGCAAAGCCATATATGTGCAATACTGATTAATTTAACATAAATCACATTGTTCATGTGTTCAAAGTCATCCAACAGCACTGATTTTCATTCCTATGAAAACAAAAAAGCTTTATAATGATCTACGGAGTGCTCCATGAGATTAACTTTTCAATTCATTTTCTATCAATTTTTCACTTCATTGTCTCAATCCAGCTACACCAACCACCTAGTACATTCGGCATCACATATATTCCCTTCTTAAGATCCTTACACTGTCTCTTCCTAGGCCTAGACAATTGTTTCCTCTGTTGATATGTTCTTTCTTTTGATATCTGCATGATTAATTTCCACTCTCAATTTTGTTCAAAAATTTTTTATGTATTTAGGACGGGGTCAACAGGATCTCACTATGTAGATCGGACTCATAGTGATTCTCCTGTTTTCAGCCTCCCAGGCGCTGGGATTACAGGTGCACACCACCACACCCAGCTGTCTCAGCATGCCCTGGGGGGTGGGGTCTGTAAGGCACACTGGGGATCGAACTCTGGCCACTGTGCTCTGCCTAAGCAGGTGCTTTACTCTGCTGAGCTGTCTGGCTGGCCCTCAAGTGTTATTTTGAATGACACTACAATAAACATGTTGTTAAAGATTGCAGTTGCCACTTACTCTGAATCTCTATATGACTAATATTAATTTCTTATTATTTTCTATTCTCCAAATCACTCATCACTGTTTAACAGACTGTGCAGTTTACACATTTGGCATATTTACTGTTGATCTGCTACTCTTTCTCATAATGTAAGCTTCATGAGAGCAAATAGGGTTGTTTTATTCATAACTGTATTACAACTTGTAGGGGCCCAGTTTATGGTAACTTTCAGTAAGTATTTTGAAAATGATGTGATATAGAAAATGGCTGAGTCTACTGATGGACTTTGTGATATCAGCAGGTATCACAGGGACCTTCGTTGGTGGCTGTTCTGTCACATAATCAGGTAACTGCACTACTTTCACCGAATACTGAGTTCAAGTATGATTAGTAATTGAATAGGAAACCATGATCTTAGAATACCAACGTACATTTTCAAACTCAATTATCTCCATAAATGTAAGGGCCTTATACTTTTAGAATTCCTCTTTAGCTAAATAGTGAATAAATTTGCTTCAGCACTATGTATAATGGGCTTTATTGGCAAAGTCATTTTTCTCCAGGAATTTAAAATTGATATCAGTTTGTATTCATGTGTAAATCACCTCTTAACAAGATCTGATCTTCACTAATCTCTTTAACATCTTTCTCCAGACTATCCTATCAAAGGGTGCAATATTTTAGCAAATATGCTTCAGTTTTTCTGAGTTTCCAGTCTGCAGTAGACCTTAAGTGCCTTGACTCAAGGATTCTGTATGTTCCCTTCCTTCTGCTTTATCTGTCTGTGACTCCTTCAGCCCTTTTCTTTTACCAGGCTTGCCTGTACTCATACTCTTGATTTCAGTTTCATGGGACCCTTTTCAAACAAAGGATTCCCTATGGCTCTGGCATTTTTTAAAAATGTATTTTGTACAGGGTCACACTACACAAATCAGATTCTTAGTGATCCTTCTGTTTTCTGCCCCCTGCCCCAACACAGAGATTATAGGTGTGCACCACCATGCCTGGTCTCAGTGACAGGCTCAGTACACCCAGGGCCAGGGACAGTGTTGCATGTGGTGCCAGGGATCAAACCCCAGTCCCTGAGCTTACCTAAGCAGGTGCTTAGTCTGCTGAGGTATCTCCCGTCCCTCTCTGACTTGTTCTTATAATCCTGCATTTGAACTTGTACCATTTCATTTGGTGAATTTTCTCTACTAAGTCACAAACTCTTGAGAACAGAGGATATAATATTCTTATTTATTGATATACACTGTTTAACAAAGCATCTCGACACATAGATGACTGACACTTTTTATGAACTGAGCTGTGGCTCCCAAAATTAATATTTTGAATCCTTAACTGCAAATGTGGTGGTATTTGGAGATAAAGCTTTTGTTTTATAGTTAAATTTAGTTGAGGTCATTAGGATGGAGACTTCATGAATAATCTAATGTCCTTATGAGTAGTTAAAAATGACTCTGTCTCTGTCTCTGTCTCTGTCTGTCTCTCTCTCTCTCTCTCTCTCTCTCTCTGAGTCATAGGAAAACAGAGCAAAACATTGGCAGTGTGCAAGGCATGATGATATCATTTGTCAGAATACTACCACGCTGGCAACCTGTTCTCAGAATTATTCCAATTTGTGCTGTTTAACCCATTCAGTGCACAAAATTTTGTTCCAGTAGCTCAAACTATCTAGGGCATATGTTCGTTTCATTGAATTAATGAATTAGTTCAACAAATGAGTTATTATTAGTATTATTTTCTAGGTAATGTTGGTGTCTTAATTGGCTTTGTAACTTGGAATTTATAGATGGTATACACATATTCTCACTTTTTTACACAGATCTTTTATTAAATGTTATAATGGTGGGCCGGGGAGATGGCTCAGTAGAATAAGTGCTTCCGTGGCAAGCGCAAGGGTCTGAGTTCAATCCCCGGTTCTGAAAAACAAATTTATAATGAGCACAATATCTACGTCTCTACTTTCATGACATAATTTTTGGTCCTGTATTAGGGACATGTTTTCAAAGCTTGATTTAGGAAAAACTAGTACCTGACTCTAGAATAAGTACATTATCAAACTCAAGTTATTTGGAATATAAAACTAGTTTTACAATTAATATTTTGATGTTTTAAACAATACAAAATAGTAACAAAAACTGTTAGAAGTGTTACAAAATTTCACTAAACAAAGTGATAGGAATTCAACAATGGTTGCTATATTGCATATTATCTTCAAATATTTGTTTAGGTTATCAGATATAAAATGCAAAATTGGTTTCATTTATTTATTTGCTTATTTTTGTGTTTTAGGGAAGGGTCCACAGGGTGTTCAGGGTCTCACTACTAGATCAGACTCATAGTGATCTGCCTGTTTATAGCCTCCCAAGAGCTGGGATTATAGGCACTTGCCACCATACCCACTCTTCAAAATTAGTTTTTTAAAAAAACAAAATAAATCAACAATAAAAGTTATAAGAAATTATTTTAAAAAATAAAATAAAAATTAAAGCATTAACTGCTTCTTTCAAAAGACCAGTAGAGATTGGTAGTACAATTTCCAAAATATACTGCATCTATGCATAAATACATCTTTTCCTTTTTTCTTTAGTCTTTTTCCTCATTCTAGTTTTTCCTTCCCATTTTGCAATATTTTTTCCCTTTCACAGTATCTATTATACTCTCCAGACTATATATTCCCTTTCTTTTCTCATACTAGTGATACAATATGATGTTTGCACATGTAGGTCTGATTTATTTCACTTACCACTACAGACTCTAGTTGTATCCATTTATCTACAAAAGCCTCGAATTTACTGTTTTATAGTTGAGTAATACTGTATTGTGTAAAATACCATATTTTTTATCCATTACTTAGTTGATGGGTACTTGGGATATTTCCATTGTTTAGCTATGACAAATTGTGCAGCCACAAATATTGGTGTATATGTATCACTGTGGGGTGATGATTTCAGTTCTTTTAGGAAAATACACAGGCAAGGAACAGCTGGATTATATGGGGCCTCCATTCCTAGTTTTTTGAGAAATCTTCACACTGATTTCCATAGTGGCTGTGCCAGTCTGTACTCCCATCAAAAGTGGAAAAGTGTTCCGTGTTCCCTACAGCCTCTCCAGCAATTGTTATTGGTTGACTTCTTGATGAAAGCCGTTCTTTCTGGCATAAGATGTTACCTCAGCATTCTTTTCATTAGCATCTCTTGAATGATCAATGATGTTGAACATTAATCATACATTTATTTTCAATTTGTATCTTCAATTGTGAAGTATATATTCATCTCAGATGCTCACTATTAGATTGGGTCTTTGAATTTTGGAGGCCTGTATTTTTAAGAAAAATTCTTCATATGTTCTAGATAGAAGTCCTTTAGTATAAACTTTTTTGTTCTCAATTTGTGGAATTTCTTCTTCCTCTGTTGGTGATTTCTTTTGACACACAGAAACTTCAAAAAGATGACGTCCGCATTGTTGAATCTGTGAAGTATTTCCCATGCGGTATTATTTTTGTTCATGTACTCTCTCCCTAACCTTATGTCCTTAAGATTTCTACCTACTTTCTCCTATAGAAGATTTATTACTTCAGTTTTAATACTTAAATCTTTGATGTATTTGACTTTAGTTTTGTGCATGATGATATGTATGTATGTATTTTAAGCTTTCAGCATTTGGAAAGGCAGTTTTTCTAGCACCATTTATGAAAGAGACTATCCTTCTTCCAGTGAACATGTTTGGTCCCATTGTCAAAGATAAGTGGCTGAGTGTGTTTGTAGTTGTGTCTGCATTTTCTAATCTGTTCCATTGATCCTCAAATCTGTTTTATTATGTTATTGCTCATTTGAAATTTCATGGCTGTTAAAATTCATCTAGTATAGTTGGTTGATCCAACATTGGGTGAATATATTTATAATCGTCCTCTCTTCCTCTTGCATTTTTCCCATAACAAGTATGTAGTGACCTTCTTTATCTCCTTTAGTCACATTTATTTGAAGCTGACTTTATCAACAATCAGAACAGCTACTCTTGCTTTTTTCTGGGTTCCTGTCAAAATGGAGGATTTTTTTCCATCGTTTGACAGTCAGTTTATTAATTTCTTTTTGAGTTAAATGTGTTTATTGTGTGCAGCATATTGTTGGATTTTGTGTCTTGACCCACTCTACCAGTCTGCTTCTTTTGATTGGTAATTTGAGTCCATTAATATCGATGGTTATAACTGATATGTTTGGGCTTATATTTGTCATTTTGTTTTTCTACTGTAGGATCCCTACTTTCCTCCATGCTTAATTGCTTTCTCTGCTTTGTGCCTCTCTTATGTTGTTCTTAATGTTGTGCTTGCTTTTATCGCTTTCTTAAATACTTGTCAGTACTCTTTGTAGGGTTGATATGGTTGTCAAAAATGTCTTCCATTGTTCTTTGTTATGGAAATATCTTATCTCTCTAGTAAATTTGATAGATAGTTTTGCAGCATACATCAATCTGGAATGGAAGATTGTGCCTTTAGGACCTGAAATATCTCACACCAAGCTCTTCTTGATTTGGTGGTCTGTGTTAAGAAATCTTCTGTGATTCTGATGGGCTTTCCGTTATAGGTAATCTGGTTGTTCTCTCTAATAGTTTGTAATATTTTGTTCTTTTGCTGAATTTCTGGAATCCTGATTATTATTATGTGTTTGGGTGAAGATTTATTTTGATTATGGCTATTTTTATATGCCTTGCTTGATCTGTATGTCAGATTCTTTTCCCATGCCTGGGAAATAATCTGCTACTACTTGTGCAAATATTCTTTTTGTGCCATTTGTGTTACTCCAGCTATTTTGCTGATACCTATTAGTCTTGTATTATCTTTACTTGCATCACCTTGTAGCTGTTGCATTGTTATTTCCTGGTCCCTTGTTATTTTTAAGACATCCTTCTTGTTCACAAGCTGTCATGGTGTCTTCCAGGTCTGAAAATCTATCTTCTGTTTCTTCCAGTGGATTTTACCAGCTTTAAATGGAATTCCTAATGTCCTGGATATCTGTTTGAATGTGTCATGCATTTTAGTTCTTTGCTGTATTGTTCATTCAACATTTTCATCATTTTTCTATTCCCTTCTATTTGTAAAAATCTACTTCTTCCTTAGATGTATCAAGCAATTCTTTCATGATTATTGTCATTTCTTTTCTTATCTGAAAGATTATTGCTGATCTGATTTCTGCCATAGCCTGATGGAGTTGTGTCTTTACTTCATTCGCTATCATTTCAGAAATTTCAGGTGTGTGACTTCCAAGTTCTTCTATGATTTCGTCTCTTAGACTTGTTTTTGCTGGACTAGAGGTTTGAAATTGCCTTCTTTTCCTTCTTTTTGTCATGTTTGAAGCTCCCAATATTCTCCTTGCCTCTGAAGTGATGGCATGGTGATGGGTGCAGGTGTGTAAGGCTCTCAGGACAGTGGGAGGGCAGAGTAGGCTCACCAAAACTCCCATTGTGTGTGGTTCAATGTGGCTTCCATCTTTGTGATGGGCAGAAGGGGGAGACAAGCCACAGCTCAGGAATTATTCAATGATGATGTGTACAGGCCAAAGTTCTGCAAGGCTTTCTTGATGGTGGCTTAGCACTGGGTAGGGTTCACCAAGTCTCCTGCAGGTCCTTGTGGTAGTCTTCTGGCATCTGGTTTCAGGTCTGCTGGCAGTTTGACTGGGTGATGGTGTGTGGGGTGTCCAGAGCTCTGCTGACCTCATGCAGCAGTGAGGGGGTTGGGGGGAGGCTCACCGAGTGCCCTGAGCAGTCCTGCAGGTGAGGGCAGGCAGTATGAAATTGACACTAAATCAATAAAAAACTGAGATGAGGAGAAATCATGTGCTTTCAATACATAAGTTAAATGCATGGGTAAAGTGAAGCATTTAGATTACATTCATGGAAAGAAGTAAACATGTTTGTGGAACATGAGTGGAATGAGGTTATGTGCTCTATGGGGTTTTAGGAAATGGAATTTTCTCAAACAAAAATATCCTGTCTTGTTTTCCATATAATTAGGAATAATTTTTTAAAGGAATGAGGTTTCTTTGGTTGAGAATTCACTGTGATATGAGTAAAAAGAAAAAATTCCAATCTTCTGGAGGTCACCTAGTAAATGTTGATTCACTAATTCTTTTTTATATGGTGAAGCTTTTCCCATCTATTAAAATACACATTTGTGTTAGCTTTTTCTAATATCTATGAACACTTTGACTGTCACCAGCACCATGAGTTGGCACTCTGTTCTACTGCTCTGAGATTGACAGGGTGGTTTGCTACCATGTGATGTCTCTTTCTAGGACCCAAGTACAAGAAGGTGCTACTTTTTGGAGCATTCTGTTTTTGTTTGTTTGTTTGTTTGTTTTTTGTTTTCATGATTGGATTGTTTCTGAGCCAGTATTTCTGTTATAACTTTATTTTGAAGTGTATCTTTTAACTGAATTTATTTTCACTGACACATAAAAATATTTTAAAAGGCCAGCAAGATAACTCAGCAGTCTAAAGCGTCTGCTTAGGCAAGCTTAGGCACGTGCTCAGGGAATGCAGTTCAATCCCCAGGACCCATGCTGTGCCATCTCTGCTTCCAGAGTGGGCTGAGCCAGCCACACAGACAAAAAAAATTCAAATGCATGTATTAAAGAACGTTGGCTGACTCTGACTTTCCTTAGCCCACAGCACACAAGTGTGGAGCTTCTGCTGGTGCAGGTTCAAACTTTGAAGAACTTAAGTGGACTCTGAATGGACTATGGGATACAGGAGATCTGCAATCTGTGGACCAGGGCACAAAAGGTGCAGATCTTTCCTGGCGCTATTTAAGAACTTGCACAGGGGCCAGCGAGATAGCTCAGTGGATTAAAGCACCTGATCAGGCAGGTGCAGGTCTTAGGGGTTCAGACTCTGGTCTGCTGTGCCAGTCCCCTACCCCAGGGCCTGCTGAAACAGCCGTTGAGAATGGGCATGGTGGTGCATGCCTGTAATCCCATCACTTGGAAGGTTGAAAACAGTAGGATCACTACGAGT